>JAJQOW010001122.1:0-62541 GCA_037975125.1 Latrodectus hesperus
CTTTGTTGTATGCTATGGAGCAATATTCAGTCAGTACCATGCTCAAATTTTCACCGAAAATTCGCACAGCCCTTTAGTGAAAATATTATTTAAAAAATTATAATTCATATATCTGAAATTATTTAATAAAACACTCCTTGCAAAATCAAAACTTCCTTTCCCCTTGATATGTAAAATTAAAACTCTTAGTGAAAAAAATGCTGAAATTATTTTTACGAAAAACTCAGCTGTTATCTCACATGCATGTTTACTTTGTAACAATTAATTCTTATCAAATCGCATAAACTTTTTTGCTGACTAAGATTTATTGAACAATGGATTTATTTGTCAAATTGGATTGTAACTAATGTAAATAAATAACATGCAAATGACGCCGAAAAGTAATTTTGACATCATGCTTCTGTGAATCTAATGCATTATATAAAAACAAAAAATTTACATTTACTGTACATTAACAGTTTTGTTTAAGATGGAATTGTTTTTTTTTATCTAGTTAATGACTTTAAAATATTTTAGCAGTAAAATTTTCATATAAGGGTTTTCTATCTCTTTTTATGCTTCATCTCTTATAACCCACTGACGTAAAGATGAAAGAAACATGTAATTTTAACGCATGCCTAAAAAGGCATCAACTTACACATTTAAATCTTAAAAGGACAGTTCAATATTTTCGGAATACATCTAAATTATCCTTGATCGCGTATTTCGCCACACCAGTGCGTCACGATGCATTAACTGGAAAGCAATTACAGAGCATAGATAATTTGTCAGGCATTCTAATTGATGAATTTTTTGCATGTTCGATTTAACTTGTTTTCTGGAGATGTGTATAATTTTTCGGATTAAAAATTATTGATTTAAAAAAATAAAAAAGTATTAAATATAAAAAAAAATTATTGATTTAATTGCAAGAAATATAAAAAGAAAAAATATTGTGTGTTTAATATTTTTTTTAATTTTTTTAAAAATAAAAAAAATTATTTGATATTTGTTTTTTTAATTGATTTACATCGAAAGATAAAAAATGTTTCATAATAATTAAAATATTCACGTAATTATTCTTTAGAGATCTTTCACTTAAAAACATGTTAGGAAGCATTAATTAATGTATGCATATATATTAAGTTAGAAAAAGATGAACGATTTATTTGAGTTGCAAATATTTATTATTTTTAGAAAATAATCATAAAATTTATATTACAAAAGCACAATTAAAAATTATTGCTTAATAAACTGTTTCTTTTATGAAGTAGCAAATTATTGTAAGAATTTTTCACTCTATCGTTACAGTAACATACATTCTCAACGTACACATTGACTATAAATGTATTCTTTCATTGTACTAAACGCCCAGTTTTTATTTTAACCCTTTAAGCGGTCAATTTTTTTTACCAGAAATGCTTCCAAAAAAGGCATATTTTTATTGCATATAATTAAGTATCATACTTAAAAGAATTAGAATAATAAGAATTTTATTATTTTTTTTCACTTTTAATGATTTTACAACATTTTTTATTTTACAATTTTAGAACCCCTAAAACCCCTAAATGTTTGCTTTTCTGCACGCAGTGAATCGCTGTACATTCTGCACGCAGTGAAGAATGGCTTACAAATTCTACACAAAAATTTCTCTCATACTTACACTGAATTTTGAAGTTTACACTTTTCCAAACAGTTCAGAAGTCTTTTTGTGTATGGTACAATTTAAAGCAATCCGGGCAGGACTCGGAATAGGTGGATTTTTCACATCAACCTCGGTAAAAATTCTTACAGAACTCAAATCTTCAAGAGAGCTGAGGTCACTACACGTGTCCTTTGAGGAATAATCCAAATAATTAGAAGAAATATCTGTATCAGAATGTAGTTCATCATCTAACAAGAAATATTTTCATCGTTTATTTCATCCATAACTTCCATAAGAAAAGACAAGGTTTTAAATTCACAAGCGCTGAATACAGTAGAACAAAAATTTCACAAAAAAATTCCCGCTTTCTCGCTACAAAGAAAAACCCAGATGAAAAGCATTGCAGTTACATGGACAAGTCGCGCCATCTGTTGAAAAATATTAATGCTAAATAGTCTCTTTACAATAATGAAAAATACGGGCAAACCAGAAAAGGAAAGGAGAAAATATCGATGCCCATACGCCGTACGGGCAAACCAGTTGAGGCCAATTTTGGGTAGCACGTACACTGTACGGGTAAACCCAAAAAGCACGGATTAAGAAAAACTCGATATAAGTAAGAATCCTGGTGTTGTAGGTTCACTCTTCCAATCACAATTAGATTCTTGTACTGGGCAAGATCGACTCAGCCTTTCATCCCATAATGGGTCTCTAATGCTCAGTACCAAGCATGCTTGGGAATTAAAACTAGGGGCTTAGTGATTTGCTGACTTCCTAATTAAGACATTTGTTTCGCACGACAGGGCCCTCGATCAAGAAAGCAGACATGTGGGCTGTAAACTTTAACCCCATGAGGGGTGTTGCCTTACTGAGTTCAGTTTTATTATATAAATACGAAAATTATGTGAAATTAAGCAACATTACCACATATTTAGTTTAAAATACCTATCATCTTAATATTTGTACCTACGCAGAAACATCACGTACAAATTATATAAGGAATAACATAATAATAATAATGTTTCAAAGAATAAAAAGTATTGTCAAATTATTTTTCCAAGCTAAGTACTTTAAAAATTTGACATGTTTGGTTACATTAATCTTTGTTTGGTATAACATGTTTGGTTACAGCTGCTAACCGATGCTTTTTCGACCTAAAAAGTACCTAAAATCTACTTTCGTCAGTAGAAAAACAAAAATTTTGATATACAAATGCTTGATTCGGCCTATTCTCTCTTATTCATCTGAAACGTGGACATTGACTGAGAAGGACAAAGAAACCATCTCCATTTTCGAAAGAAAAACTTTAATAAGCATCTTTGGTGGAATAAAATGGGAGAATACATGGCGAAATAGAACTAATTCTGAGCTCTATAAACTATATGAAGAGCTAGATATTGTTAAATTCATCTCAATACAGAGATTAAAATGGGCAGTACATTTGAGCCGGATGAACGACAATCAGGGTGACGAAAATAATTTTCTTGGCTCGCCCCATGGGCACCAGAAGAAGAGGACAAACGAAACTCCGATGGCATGACTGCCTTGAAAACGACCTAAAAGCACTAAAAGTGACAAACTGGATGACCTTATCCAAAAATAGGGGGTCCTGGTATGCACTTCTGAGGAAGGCAAAGGCCCGCCCTGGGCTGTCAGGCCAATGAAGAAGAAGAAGAAGAAAACATATTTGACAATACAAATGTAGATGGGAATTTTTTTTATCTGTTCAAGACTATAAGATGCGCTTTTTTATTGCACATAATGTCTGAATTAGAGTGAAATCTCTAATTAAAATCTTTAACTTTGGCCTCAAGTTGCGCTAAGAGCCAAATGCGAGAGAGGAATCACGAGAAAGATGAGATGATAAACAATATGTTACGTTATGCTTATGTCAATGTTTGTTCATGCTTTGTGTTACGTTATATGTTAATAAATGTTTGTCCTGTGTAATCCATTGTTGATTTGTTATAAATTTACACACCTCACCCAATAAGAATCTACCACAAAATTTATCACGAAGACAGTTACAGTGTGGTGCAAGAATTGCAGTTGAGTATTGTGCTACGAAGGAAATGTTATAAAGGTCACGCTACACCTAAGTACTTACATATGATAATAATAAATAATCAGCACAAGGTAAGAACTATTTTATTCAATTTTTAAAGTGTATGAACAATGGCGGAAAGTGAAACGAATATTTATGAAATTGAAGAATTTTAATTAAGCTGAAAGAACGAAAAACCGTTCGAGCCCCCATCACCAAAACAATTAAAGTTGCTATTAATGATAATGTCATTGAAAATGTTGAAGAACAACTGGAACTGTTAAAAGGTAAATACGATACTCTTAAATTTTGGATAAGAAAATTCGTGATATTATTTGCGAAGATCAGATAGAAACTGAAATGGAAAATAGTTAAGAATATGAAGATAATATTATTAAATGCCAATACATAAGTAATAACTTTTTAAAGAGCCGAATTAATACTAATATTTCTTTTGATTCTAATTGTTCTTCGACACCAAGTGTAAATTATAATATGCCAAATGGTTCCTCACAATATAACGTAAGACTTCCAAAAATATTTATTTCAAAATATTATGGAAACCCCCACAAATGACAGATGTTTTTCAATTCCTTTAACACATCTTTTGCTGAAAACCCAAACCTGTCAAAAATCGATAAATATAACTATTTATTAAGCTTATACTAGGAGGTAATGCATGAAAAGTAATAGAAGGTTTTTCTTTATCGCCAGAAAAATGAGCAATAAAATTAGTAAAAGAAAGAATTGGTGGGAAAGACTTAGAAATTAACACACATATGCAGAAATTATTAAATTTACAAGTTGTTCGAAACATAAATTACATATTATCTTTAAGAAAATTATTTGATACCTGTAATATACAAATAAGATCTCTAATCTCTTTAGATGAAAAAACTGACATTTTTGGAAATTAGTTATGCCTGTTGTTAATGAAGTGTGCACCTAAAGATGAATATGCTCGTAAGAAAAATGATAATTTTAATGTTGAGGATTTAATAAACTTTTTGAAAATAGAAATTGAAAGTAGAGAACGAACAGCGGGACTAAATTTTTTTCTTTATTCTGAAACAAATAAACTAAATGAGAAGTATCGTTTTACTAGAAGTTAAGATTCCACTTATTCCCAATTTAAAGCTAAACCACAAAGGAATGAGTTGAAACCAAAAGCGATAAATAAAGTTACAAGTACGCCCAAACTCCAGTGGCTCAGTAGCTTCACGCCGCTTCCCGTAAGCTCAGCAAAGTGAAGCATCATTTGCCGCGGGCAGTGGTTGGGAGGGTGACCACGGTGTACTCTCCTTCACTGGGTTGCTGGAGCTCCGTGGGTTGGGGACGTGTCCACGTTAATCTGTGACGTCCAAAGTTCTTCCGCTGGTGTGGCGTGGATGTGGAGAGGAGGGTGCCAGCCCAGGTGTGCCCTCGTCACCTGACCGTGGTTCAAAATGACGATGCACCTTAAAAAGAGCAAAGTCGTATTTTCACCTTCGTGGTGCTCTGGTCCAAAATGAAAGACGCTCTCTATTGACTTATTTCGCACTGCCTAAGTCAGAGCGAGCTTGGGTCATCCAAGTGTCATACGCAACACACACAAGTACTCTGAAATTTCTTCTCTTTGCCCTTTCTGTGTTAATCATTAAATCATTAAAGAAACCATTAAAGAAAGTTGTTCGCTGACTCCAATTGAAAAAAACAGGTGTTGAAGTATACTTAACCGCTGTTGTATTTGTTTTGAAAACTCCCACCCAATCAACTGCAAATCAAAACAAATTTGTAAATCTCATTATCGTGGATCTTTGCTGTACGAGCGTGATGAAAAAAATGAAAGCAAAGAAAAAATGAAAATGTTTTGACCGCTGGATCTTTATCAGACAGACTGGTAAATATAATGCAGGAAAATAATAAGCTAGATTACAATGACTCATTGCAAATAATTAAATTAAAATTATTCAAACATTATAAATGCAATAGCTGACAGAGGAACACAAATTTCTGTAAGAAGTAGTAAGTTTTAGAAAAGTATAAGACACCTCAGGGTAGTGGAATGTTAACATGTGCTTTTGGACAGAGTTTAAAAGAGCCATTAATTAATTTGCATTAAATTAAGTGTGAAGATTTTATAAAGTTTGAAGTACCGATTATTGTTACATGTACAATGGATGATAATTTATCAAATGATTTGTTATTATCTTTAAATGCACTAAGTGAATTGAATTTTAATATAAATGATAATAAATATATATGTAAGGAAATCGAAATTGCAAGTAATAGTAACTTGAATAATAAGGAAATAGAGAATTTGAAATTACATGATGATAATTTTAAATAAAACGTGATGAAATAGAAGATAATTTTGATTTTAGTAATTTGCATGATAACAATTTGAATGTGGATATACTTTATGATAATAATTTGGATATTGACATGTTTGAAGATTAACTGAATAATGATATGTTATGTGTTAATGAAACCAAGTGCTTAAGTAATGTTTTAAATGAAAGTACGAATGAAGATGTCATTATCAAAAATTTTGATAAAAGCTGTTAAATATTGTACTACGATATCTAAAAATTCAGTTAGTCAAAACTTAGAGTATTGTTAATAATAATGAAATGTCAGACTCAGAAAAATTTCGAAATGAACAGGAAAATGATTCCAGCTTAGCTTCTTGTTGGCAAGATGTCCGTAAAAGAGTTAATAAGTTTCGTATTTTTGATAACATTTTATATGAAGAAAATACTATTTTAGGTGAGAAAGTTGAACAATTAGTAGTTCCGGTTTCTCGAAAAAAACAATTGTTCGAACTCTCTCACTCTAGTTCATGGGAAGAACATCTTCGGAAAAAGAAAACCTCAGAACGTTTACGATATTCTTTTCATAGGCCAGTTATGAAGAGAGAAATAGATGATTTTTGCAGGACTTGCACATCTTGTCAGTTACAAATGAAAAAGCAACCATGTGGTGAAGTCCCAATTACACCTGTTTCGATTTCCTGATAAACCGTTCCAGATTGTTAATATTGAATTAATTAGCCCTATAGAACCAAATAGTCACGGTTTTAAGTATGTTTTATGCTGTTTAGATCAATGCACTGGATGGCCTGAAGCTGTGCCACTAAAGATTTTGACTGCTAAGTGGACATGCGATGCACTTCTCCAGATTTTTACTCGCACTGACATACCGAAAGTTGTAGCAAGAGATCAAGGAAATAACTTCACGTCCACTTTGACTCAGGAATTTCTAAGAGGACTTGGTTCATCTCCCAGATTTTCCACACCAGGCCACCCGAGTTCATAGTTGAAAGATTTAATGGAGTTTTAAGAAGCTTGGTTCATCAATGAGAGAATATTCCAAAGATTGGTATAAACACAATTCCATTTCTTTTATGGGTCCCAAATGCAACTACTGGTGTTAGTCTTTTTCAAATGCTTTATGATATACGTCCCACTGGTCTATTGTCCATTTTGAAAACTACCTGGACTGACGAGACTTTTATTCCACTAGGATAGGTCAAAATCTGTCACTAACTACCCGAATACTTTAAAGACGAATTTTAAAAATGTTGCTGAACACACTGCTGTATTGGAAGACAACTGTTTTATGCTTATTACAGCAACAGAAAGGTACATCATAAAAAGTTTCAAGAGGGTGACAAAGTTATAGTTTTGATTCCAGATAGTGAAAATAAAGTATAAGCTAGATGGATTGGTCCAACAACGATCGTTAAGAGAAAGACTGAATGTAATTATATCGTACAACTTCCAGAAGGTAGTACAAAATATGTTCACGCTAATGAATTCCGTTGATTCAAGGCAACATCTAACCATGTTTGAGCTATCTATGATGCTACATAGGGTTTGGCGAAGTTTAAAATTTCCTAGAATTTTATCAACGAATCATAATACTAAAAGAGACTTCATGCTTCATGATCGTGCTAAGATGAAAGAATTAGCAATAATTTTATGGAAACACCCCAAACTTAGATCTGGTGCTCCAAAAATCGCACATGTTGGAGAGCAGCATATAAGTGAAGGAAGGAAGCATGCCAAAGAAACAGAAACCATTTCGCGTCCCAGAAGCATTGAAGGGAGAAATAGATCGACAGATTGAAGAGCTTTTACCGCTGGGAATCATTGTTCTCTAAAAAAGCGAATATACACATTTAGTCGTGTGTGTCTCGAAGAAGGATGGTTCTGTTCGCTTATGCGTTGACTACCGATACCAAAATTCGCAGACCTAAATAGATTCATTTCCGATGAAAAACTCCATCGATTTAATTTACAAAGCATCTAAAGCCAAGTATATAAGTTTGATTGATTTGCTCAGAAGATATTGGCAGATAAGGTTCAACCTTGAATGTCAAGAATTAACATTTTTGGTAACGCACAGAGGACAATATGCTTTCGTTGTTCTTCCGTTTGGATTTTGCAATGAAGCACAAATTTCCGAAGAACAATAAACAAGTTACTTTTAAAACATAAAGACTACACTGAATCCTACATTAATGATGTTACAGTTTTGTCCTATGATTGGAATATTCATCTTAAGCATCTTGATGCCATTTTGGAGACTTTAGCAGAAGTCAACTTTATGGTGAACTTTGAAAAATGTGAATTTGCTAAGCACAAAATAAAGTATTTCAGACATATCGTAGGTTCTGGATCACATGAGCCTCATTCTAAAAAGGTTTTGGCCATCCAAAATTAAGAAACATATGATACTGAGAAAGACGTGTTCTTGGATTGTTGTTTTACTATCGAGCACATGTGCTCAACCTTTCCGAGATAGCACACTAGCTGACATCGTTGACAAAACGACGAGCACCAAACTCAAACTTCTGCACCAAACAAAAGCAGTGTCAAGAGGGAGTAATGAACTTGACGCTGCTTCTGCCAAAATTAAGGAGTCGATTTGTAACGCTTCTGTTATTTACCAAATTTTAAAGCAAGCACTGTAAAAACAATTGAACATTTTTTATTTATTACTATAACTAATGAATATTTTTTTTCAGCTTTCTTACGTTGTTTCATTTTGGTGTTAGAAAGTTAATAAGATTTTATTTTTGGAATTGAGAAAAAATATATATTCCTTATGCAAATGTATAAATTAAATAACATAAACCTATAAGTAATTAATATTCTGTTTATATACTTAACTTTCCTAAACTAAATTTCTAAGGATGATATATTGATTTTGGAAACAGTGTTAAGAATGAACCTGTTCTATAATTTAATGTTAAAACTATTTGAAACTTCTACAATTTTGCATTATAATTAATGCTTTGTGATGATTTTGATATAGTTATAGTTTTTGATAAATTGTTTTGAATTTATTCTTTTTTTTCCTTAAAGGAACACTATTTTATAAATACTTTTAAGTTTCCTTTCTAATGTTCCTATGTATGTGTATGTTTAATGTAAAATACTGTTTGATGCAAGTGTATATTTATGTTTTGTAAAACTTATGTTGCGCTAAATTAATTTTGCAATGTGTCATTAGCTTATATTAATTATATGAAATGAGCTCCAGTGGCTCAGTAGTTCCACGACGCTTCCCGTGAGCTCAGCAAAGTGAAGCATCATTTGCCGCGGGCAGTGGTTGGAAGGGTGACCACGGTGTACTCTCCTTCACTGGGTAGCTAGAACTCCGTGAGTTGGGGACGTGTCCACGTTAATATGTGAGGTCCAAAGTCCTTCCGCTGGTGTGGCGTGGATGGGGAGAGGAGGGTGCCAGCTCAGGTGTGGTCTCGTCACCTGACCGTGGTTCAAAATGACGAGGAACCTTAAAAAGAGCAAAGTCGTACTTCCACCTTCGTGGTGCTCTGATCTAAAACGAAAGACGCTCTCAATTGACTTAATTCGCCCTGCCAAAGGCGTATCGAGCTTGGCTTGTCCAAGTGTCATAAGCAACAACAACAACAATTACATGAAAGGACTATTTTATGTACATTTTAAGTCACGTTAGGGTTATATTAATTTGATTGTATTTGATTTGTCTTTGAAAGATGCAATCAACGGAGGGAGGTGTCAGATTTAGAGAGAAATCTCTAATTAAAGCCTTTAATTCTAGCCGCATGCGGCGCTGTGAGCTAGATAGGAAAAAAGGAAGGAGGAGATGGTAAGCAATATGTTGCGTTACGCTCACGTCTATGTCTGTCCATGCTTTATGTTATGTTATATGTTAATAAATGTTTGTCTGTGTAACCCATTGATGATCTGTTATAAATTTACCCACCTCACTGAATAAGAATCTACGACAAAAATTATACCGAAGACGAATGTTATGCATAATTTTTCAGATAAATAAACAGTTTGAAATCTAAATCTTCATTAAAATTAGGAAGTTGGTTCTAGATTTAGAGATAAATTATATCATAAGAGATAAATTTTTTTATTTGTCATGTGGATGAAATTTAAACACAAATGTTTTTAGATTACTTTTTTGATGAATAGATAATTTAAATGATTAACATCCATTAAAAAAGAGGATGTCAGATTACATAAATGATAATAACTATCGTATTTTCCTGTATATAATCTGCTAGACGTTTTTTTTTTTCTTTCGAGTAAAAGAAAAAAAAAAAGCGTCGCGTATAATGTGGTGCAATATAAAATAAAAAATATACAATGCGATTAAACATATAATAAATTGTACAGAAAAATATATATAATATGAAAAAGATCTACAATCAACTCTAAGTGCGATAGTCTGAGATGAAAGAGTGACATCGATCAAGATCCGAGAAGATTCTAGTAAAACTTATCGATTTTTAGTTCTTAAGAACTTTTAAAACGAGGTTAAACATATTTTAAAAATGAAAATATATTTGCTTCGTTAATAATTAAATGAAAGAAATGGATTATTTTTGAACTGCGCATTGGATACATTTTTACTTTTGTAACGCGCATGCCTTGTTTGCCATCATACATTAACGTGTTTGTCGCTATATATATATATATATATATATATATATATATATATATATATATATATATATATATATATATATATATATATATATATATATATATATATATATATATATATATATATATATATATATATATATATATATATATATATATATATATATATATATATATATATATATATATATATATATATATATATATATATATATATATATATATATATATACGCGTATATATGTATGATGATAAATATATATATATATTTATATATATATATATATATATATATACACACACACATATATATATATATATATATATATATATATATATATATATATATATATATATATATATATATATATATATATATATATATATATATATATATATATATATATATATATATATATATATATATATATATATATATATATATATATATATATATATATTTGCCTTTCCTATAGCTTTCAGTTTAAAATTAGTTGTGTAACTTAATCGTTTTTTGTTCCTCATGACAAACGTTTACAGAGCAAAACATCTCAAATCAAGACAGAATGCGAAATCGAAATGACGTTAGACCATAGCGACTGTAATATCGTTCCAAGGTACCGAATTCGTTCTTGAGCATAAATGGACAGTACTTATTATAATTAAAAATGAGTTATTTAGTTTGTGGCACCATCTGTTATTTATTTTCTGAAACATAAATGAAATTTCTTTCAAAACTTTAGTATAAGCTTTTCTGATGGGGAAAGTTTTTTTTTTATCCGATTATCCGCGGCGGTTTATAATAAACACAAAGAAATTCGAAACTTTTTTAACACATAATCCGTCGATTATATACAGGGAAATGCGGTAATAAATATTTTGATTTTACAATAAATTTTTAAATTAAACACATTTTGTCTGTTAATCTGTATTTTTTAACACATCTTATTTTTTAGTAAACATTATACTATGCCGTATCATGAAAATCATCATACTTTTATGACAGTATTCATATAAAAAATGAAACAAATATTTTAGTGAAAAGGAATTATTTTTCAATAAAATTTTTCACTCACGAATTATTAAATTCTATAATATTCCTCCCACTATTTTTTACTGATAAAATATAATTTATGCTTATCAATCATGAAAAACTGATGAATGAATGTCCTTACAATAAGCACACATGAATCACATACATTTATTCTTCACTCTTTCTAGAACAAAAAAAGAATAGTTTATTGTATTACAAAAATATGCCCCCTTTTCTTATGGCATTTAACCGAAGTCAGCAAATGCAAGCTTTTTTATTTCAAATAAGCGTACTTAGTGACAGAAGGTTGGTCGACATTTGAATTGATACTTTTCTCTCCAATATTCTGTTACATTAACGAAGGAGCATTAGAACGCAATGAAATTTACTTGAATAAGATAGTCATCAAATGAGATGGTATCGAGCCCATTGTCGTCTGGACATAAAAACAACGTTCGACAAGGTCATCATATCTCACTGTTAACACAATCGTTTCTTTAATCTTGTTTTCAGAATAATTATACAATTAAGTGTTAATATTAATTTTTTTATTTCCTTATTTGAACAATTTATATTTCACTATCTGTCCAAAATTATCAGATTTTAATGAAATAAATTATTTCAATGGAATAGGAAAAAAAAACCAATACAAATGAAAATTACAATAAGCAGCGATTATATCACTTCTCAGCCCATAATTTCTTAAAATGCTTTAAAAATTCTCTTCATGTTTCATTTGAGTCATATTTATTAAAAATATATGAAATTTC
The DNA here is from genome assembly GCA_037975125.1 of Latrodectus hesperus. Classification (NCBI taxonomy): domain Eukaryota; kingdom Metazoa; phylum Arthropoda; class Arachnida; order Araneae; family Theridiidae; genus Latrodectus; species Latrodectus hesperus. The sequence goes on from JAJQOW010001122.1 coordinate 12,398, forward strand.
TATATTTATAAAAGTATCATTTGTATTGCTGAATGTCTTTTATAAATGGCATAATGATTTTGTATTTCAGATATTTTTTCTCTTTTATATACCTTCCACAATAAAAAATTAACTATAGCAATATATTATAAAATTTTAATTAATGTTCAAATAATTATAACGTGTTAGGCTGACTACTTCATCGGGACATCACACTCCAGGGCCTTCAGTCAAGAAAACAGCTATAAGCACTGTGGACCTTGGATCCATGAGTGTTGTCGTGCCGCTGTGTTCAGTTAGTTATAATTATTGAGACATGTGTGTGTGTGTTAAATGTATCTAAATTAAAAGAATCCAAACTTTGACGTGCTCGACTAAAAGAATTTATATGAACATTATTATATACGTTGTTGTTGTCTTGTGCCAGCTAGGCTGGCAATATGGGGTGCGCTGCTCCACTTTTCCAACTGAGCCATATTTTTGTGTGGAGTCCGACTTCTTCAGTACACGCATGCCATAGGGACCCGTTCATAGGGTAGGCAACCATTCACAACCTCATTCATACCAGGAAAGGACAAAGACAGGATAGACAGAGAGAGAAAATACATCCATGCCAGAACTAGGATTCAAACCCAGGATCTCCCTATCCGCAGTCAGGCACTCTGATCACTCACTATACAGGGTAGGCGGCCTTATTTATAAATGAAAATGCTGATAGATAATGATGAAGTCATAAATGATTTATAAGTAAAAATATTATTAAATGAAGATCAACTAGTCATAAATTATGAAAAATAAAAATAAGCTAAATGATGGATATATTGATCATTTAATAATAAATTATCTTCAAGAAAAAATAATTATTAATGACCACATTTCTATACATAAAATTGTTTGCGAATAATTCTCAATTCAGATATTGTTGATATATGTTGATAGGATAGGTAACCATTCATAATCCGTTCATACAAAGAAAGGATAAAGATAGGATAGACATAGAGAGAAAAATACATCCATGCCAGAACTGGGATTCAAACCAAGGACCTGAATCCAAGGAAAATCTGAAAACCAAGGAAAATCTGTAGTCAGCCACTCTGACCACTAAACAGGGTGGGCGGTATTACATATGTTTATTAATGGTTATAAAATTTATGAATTTGAAGTAAAAGTTGTATTACTTAATTTTGTGCTCATCAAGTTAATGCCTATTACTGCGACCAAATTGAAAATCAAATTTAAATTAGAAATATTTTTCATGAAAATGACTAATATTTACTTTAAAAATTATTGTATTATAATCTTCTGATACAAATAATAATTTTATACATTATTGAATCAAATCATTAATGTGCCTGTTATGTTTTGCTCCAAATATAAAAAAAAAATTAATGATCCCAAATACTTTTGTGTTTTTCCCTCCGAATCAGTTAAATCATTTATAATTACTTACAAAAAATATTTTTAAATTTCTTATGGAAGAGAAGAAAGTAGATGATACTGATGACATTATCTCAACTGAGGAAAACGAAATTGTTACTATTTAAGAACCGAAATTTCCTTTATTCAGTTGGTCGATCTAAGATCACGTTTTTAGAATGAAGAGGTAATTGAAAGGAATTTATATTTTAAAAAATAGATTTTGAAGTAAAGTAATATTTATTACGAACATTTATATTCAAGATGGGAATCGGACCAGTGAACTAAATGATTTAACGCTACCAATTCTTCTGACAATTCGATTGTCTTTCTTATTTCATCTCCTAAAAGAAAAATATTGAATATTAAAATTGGATAATTAAGAAACACACTGAAGGCAAAGTTAACTCAGTAAAGTTGCTGTAGTTATATATATAATTCAATATGTAGAAAGTATGTTAACAGATAAAAACATACAGACTTTTTCATTGAGCAAATGTAATAATCAGCCTACAATAATTTCGGTAATTTTTGAATTGCGGTATGCACGACACACATCACACACACACACACACACACACACATTCACACACACACACACACACACACACATTCACACACACACAGTCACACTTATCACATTCACTACACGACACTTACACACACACATCACACACTTACACACACACACACACACACACACACACACACACACACACACACACATATACACATACACACACACACACACATATATATATATATATATATATATATATATAATTCTATTTAGATTAATTTCAAAATAATAAATTAATTCTTAAATTTAAAAATTTTCATTGATTAAAAATCTTAAAAAATAGTCTTCAATTTAAAATATAAGAAAAATAATGGTATTATTAATACACAAGTTAAAAATTATTTTTAAAATAATATCATAGGAAAACAAAAAAATTCCATTTTGGCAGACGTATGTAGCTTGTCAATTGTCTAGTCAATTCGATAATGTTTAGTTATCCATTTTGATATTTTAAAAAAGGAAATGAAGAAATAAAATATACTATGCAGACTACATAAAATATCTATCGTAATTAATTTCTATTCACACTTAAGATATATACCAATGCTTTCATAGTGCAATATGAAAAATTGGTAAACATATTTAGTTTATTGAGAGTAAAATTTCGAAAAGTTTGAAAATAAATAATTATAATAACAGGGAAATGAATGTCTAAAAAGCATGAGTACATTAATTTATATTGATAAAATTTATACGAAAGGATAAATAAGAGAAAAAAATTAAATAAAATTTAATACCATACTAATATAAAAGCCTAGTTCTGCTATTAAGTAAACAAAACATTATTTTGTTACATGATAACACACACACATATGTCATTGAAATGATTTTCTGACCATGTTAAAGTTTTATTTTGATTTTATTTGTATGTTATTTACATTTATTTACATATTGTTAAATCTTTTTTCTAATAATATCAACTTAAATATATAATATTTATTTCAAGATTTAAAAAAAAATTATAAGAAAAAAAAAAACATTCTTTCACTCTCAGTTATTAAAAATCTGATATTAGTTTTCTTTTGCTAAAGATGTCAAAAACACAAATTATTGCTGAGATTATGATAAGAAGAAAAAATATTTATTGTTAAAATATCTAAAATTTTAAAATAAAATGCTTGAGTTTATGATATTTTAATTACATCGATTCTGTTCTTATTTATTAAATATCTTCCTTATATTTATGTACTAAGCTTTGAAGAACGAATTAAATTCTAATTTTTATATTAGTAATTCTAGTATTTGCGATATTTTCCATTTGATCTTCAAATTTTTCAGTTATTTAATAAAGCAAAAAAGATCTTATTAATATATTTGATGTAAAATGGCAAAATCAGAGAATTTTTATGTTTATATCATGTTTTCATGTGTATCTTATTGAATGTATGTGTAAATAATATTTTTTTAAAAAGATTATTATTAAACTATTCATTTATATAAACGCGCGCACGCGATTTTTCCTTTTTCCAATTAAGAAAAAACAAATGTAGAGTAAACCTCATAATTATTTTATTTTATACCATTTGATAATTTAGTATCGCCATCTAGTGGGTAAAATCCGTTAAATTTTCAATGAGAAATAGTTCGACAGAAGAGCAAACATTACCTAATTGAATTTTAATATGAGCTATATTAAAAATAGTACTCTCAGTCAATGAAGTCAAAATGTGTACTGTCTCATCAATGTTTTATCATATAAAGAATAAATATGAAACTATTATTTGAGAAAAATAAAGAAAAATACTTATATTATTATCGGGGAAATATGCAAGAATAGAGATAAACTTTCAGGAAATAAATTGATAAAACAATTGTTGTAAATATGAAAAATAAACTACTTTTCAATCATAAAATTCTTAAAACACATGGATTATAAGAAATACGAACAATTTCCTTTGATAGTTATTTTTGTTGGTGAGATTAGTGTAAAATTTTTAAATATGAAAATTAAATTGTAACTATCATTTTAATTTGTAACGATCAGCAATTAAATTGTAGTCATAATTTTAAATTGAATTCTTTTATCTGGGCATAAATTTAAGAAGTCGAAATGAATTTAGTAATATACTGACGCCATCTAGTGAGTAAAAACCGGTAAATAAAAATTGCCATGTTTTTAAACTTAATCATTTCGCTATGGTTACGAAACTCTTTCCTGTTAAATATGCTTCTCATATTATAGAGTTGAAAATAGCTTAGTAGTTTTGTTTCAAGATTTTCTCCCATATTAAATGAAAATAATAATTTTTAATAAAAAATCTATCTTGTTAAAAACAAACTCTGGAATGGGAGAATAAGCCAGTTCTTTTAGATTGTGAATCATAAGAAAATTTATGTATGTGAAAATGCATTTTATTTAATTTACATTTAAATACATTAGCGTGAAAGAATAAAAGAAAAAATATCTGCCCCTCTCTTTCTAATTTTCAGCTAATAATTTTCTAAAGCTAAATAATTTTCATTACATAATCAAGAACACGGTCATCAATTTTAGAAAAATTTATCGCCTCTTTATCGTCTCATAAAGAAAAAGTTAAAAAATTAATAACTATTTTAGATATAAGGTACAAACTAAAATGTGCTTACATCAAAATTCATATCTTAGAGACAGAAAATAACCATTACATGGTTAAAAATAATAAATAAAAAACTTTTAATCCATCTTTATAAATTGAAATTCAACCATGAAATAATTTGTGACCTTCTCAATAATATTAAAGAAATGTTTTTGCTTCTAACTTAAATATAATTCTTTGCAACGCTGGCGTAATAAGAAATTTATTATATGAATTCAAATTCCATGGATTTTATAATGTATACAATTTACGATGATTGTAGGTGAATCGATGCAGTCTTTGCTTCAACAGCTTCTGAGATACTGATGTGACTAGTAAATTCATGTAATAATTACTGACAACGTATAAGAAGAAATACTCATCCTGATGTAACTTTCATATAATATAAAATGTATGTCACTACTTTTATATTTTGCAATGACATTTTTGCTTTGGAGCAATATTAATAATCGTTTTCCTTATTAAGTTCATGGAGCAACTTTTTCTCATCTGTAAGAAAACATTTAATCCTCGGGCTGGGCAAGGTTGACTCCATTTTTCATCCCTTCAGTGGGTCGATTAACTGAGTACCAAGCATGCTTGGGAACTAAACACTGGGAGTCTTACGTTAGGCTGACCACCTAAATGGGACATATGCTTCGCACCCCAGGGCCCTCGGTCATGAAAACAGTTATGGGCACTGTAGGCCTTGGCCCACATGGGCTGTCGTGCCATGGAGTTTAGTTTTGTTTAAGAAAACGCTTATAAGAACAACCAAATATGACTAATTAAAATCAGACGGAGTGTTCCAAAATTTAAATATTTTCTTAGAACAAATTGATTTACTTTTTATCTTTGATCAATTATATTTTTAATAGGAATTCAACAGTTTGCTGAAGACATTTCTAAAGATTATGGCTCTGTACTAAGATGATAATGGTTATGTTAATTGGATGATGACTGTTTGATTTCATCCAGAAAATGCTCAAGACGATTAAGGGCTAGACAGCAGATTAAATTCTGAACTTCATTCACAAATCAAGTTGAATAAGATTGAACATGGTCATTAGATACGTTATTTTTACTGAAAGTGATCGTCTTCATGAGTAAACATTATAATTATAATTGAGTGCATGTGATAAACTGCTCATAATTGAGTCCTAATATATCTAGTAATCTTGGATATTCCAGAAAAAAAAAACATTAATTTATTTCCTACTCAAGCAGCGTGAAGGTTAATATTTAGCGATAAGTTTAAGCAGTTTAAGCATATTCTGTTGCAATGTGTTCGGAAAGTTTATTCATCGTCAACACATCATTAACTCATATTATTCGCAGAAATAAGTACCTTGATGACCCATCCTCATGATTAAAACGACTTGAGTCCTTATGATTGATATAAAAATGGGTAGGACATTTGAGCCGGATGAACGACAATCAGGTGACGAAAAAATATTCTTGGCTCGCCCCATTGGCATCAGAAGAAGAGGACGATCGAAACTCCGATGGCGTGACTGCATTGAAAACGACCTAAAAATACTAAAAGTGACAAACTGGATGACCTCATTCAAAAATAGAGGGTCCTGGTATGCACTTCTGAGGAAGGCAAAGGCCCACCCTGGGCTGTCAGGCCAATGAAGAAGAAGAAAATGTTCTTATGATTCCAAAACAAAAATCCTTTTTAATTCTTTCAACTATTCAAAAACAACTCATTATAAATACGTAGTTATATATATAGAGTTTTTTTTTTTAAATATGACATGTTCGTCAGAGAAGCTGTTGTTGGGAACAGGAATAGAATTCATTAGACAACGCGTAATAAATAGCCAAAGTATGTTGCAAGGCAATGCAACGTCACCTTGTAAATCGTCTTTGCATTGTTTGACAAATACATACACCCATACACATGTGGCATTGGAGAAACCTGGAAAACACCCTATCTCGTTATAAAAATATGCAAATACCAAACACATCATTAACTCCCGTTGTTCAACAGCAGCTGAAATCAAAACCGTAACCTTTCATTTGAAAGAGCTTTGCAATACCACACGACAATGGTGAGTCCTTTGAAATGAGTCTTGAAAAACTCAAATTCTCAAAAGAAATCATCTCTTATGCCGAAAAAATTTAAATAAAAATTGTCCAAAAAGAAATCCAGAAACAGCGGAAATCCAAATATTTATTTCAAGCATGCTCTATATATTTACAGACACACTGAATACTTACTTGATTCCATTTGTGTGAAACTAATGCGTCATTTAAGCTTGCTTTAGTCTTAACAGAGCATTTAATTTGTTATTTTGAACGCTTCGTTATGTTGAAATAATTTATTATTTTATCATAACGAAACATTATGTCAATCTCTATGTACAAAAATTAAAGTTGTTAGAATTCATAATAAAAATTATATTTCTATCTTTCTTTAAAATTTCTCAACGATTTTTTTTTGATCGTTGAAGGAAATTTTAATGTGTGAAAAATGAAGACTTAAAAATATAAGTTTAATTATGTATAAAATTTTTTTACAATAAATCATTGATTCAAAAATTTTAAAAAATTAATAGGTATTGAAAAGATTATTTATAGTTTCAAAATATTTGCATACATATCACTTAATATATTAATTGGGTATGATCCTGGGTTAGGAGATATCACTTAATTTTTGATTCTACTGTAATGAATTCAGTATGTAAACTATAATTTAAAATTTAAGTTAGTGAATCATAGATAATTACGAAATATGATTTATCGTATATACAGGGTGATCTTTTTTGAAGTGACAGTGTTTGGAGCGCCCTGTAGCGCGATCTAATAGCCGGAATGGCACCAAACCTGGTATTCAGACTAATCAAGACACGGAAAAAATGATTCCGCGAAAAAAATTTTAGTTCCAAAAATCGCCGCTAGGTCATTTTGTGGCACTTTACAATGTATAAAATGTGAGAAAAGAGAAATACTGACACATACAATCGTACAATTAAATTATTAATGTTTATTTATTACATTAACTTACCCGGTGAAGAATTAGACCACATTCCATGTGAGGTCCGTTCTCAGAAATAACACCGTGCATTCTGCATACAGCGTTCCCCACAGCCGAACGTAATTTGTCACGAGGAATATTCCGCACTGTCTTTGTTATGTTGTCCTTTAGAATAGACAAATTTGATACTCCACCAACATAAACGCATCGATCCGGTAACGTGAGAGGCATGGCCACTGGAGCTCGTTTACTTCAACTGAGATTATTTGTCGGATCTGTCTACTACTTGCTTTCATAGCCCTTATTACTAGCACTGTCATCGAACAACATTTGCATTTTGCTTTGATACCTGTATTTTATGCTAATTCTCGTTATTGTAAACTACAGCAGCGCCACAAACTGCCCTAGCGGTGACTTTTGAACTAAAATTTTTTGGGAACATGGAAAAAACATGGGAATTTTTTCCCATGTCTTGATTAGTCTAAATACCAAGTTTGGTGTCATTTCGGCTATATTAGATCGCACTACAGGACGCTCCAAACACTGTCACTTTAACAAAGATCACCCTGTATATATATATATATATATATAATATATATATATATATATATATATATATATATATATATATATATATATATATATATATATATATATATATATATATATATATTAATATATATATATATATATATATATTATAATATATATATATATATATATATTATATATATATATATATATATATATATTGTTACAAATTTATAAATAATGATTATATTTGTCTTAAAATATCTCAGACAGATCAGAAATTCTCACATTTTGGGCAAAAATTGCGGTATTTAAACGTGCTGTAGTTTAAAAGCGGATTTCCTAATGATTTGGCGACTTGGCGACAGTTGGCGAGATTCTTGGCGACTTGGCGACGGTTGGCGAGATTTTTGGCGACTTGGCGAGAAATCGATACTTCTGGAAACATCCATCACCTAAGCTCTAGGACCAATATTTTTCGAGATAGCCTAGAAGCTTCCAGAACCTTGGCGAAATTGGTAGATTTCTCCGCCAAGTCAGGTATAAATACCGCAGCCCGACATGGAATAGAGTGAGTATTGTGAAGACAGTCAGTGAGTGAATACGCGCGATTAGTTGTGACTGCTAGTTGTTCTCTGTCTGAGGTATTTGAGACCTGTGATTAGAAGCTGTTTCTTATTATTCTATCTGACGAATTGTAGCTGTGATTGTTACAGCGGGAATTTCGTTTACCTTGTGAAATTTTTACGAATAAAAGTCTTGTGTTCATTAAGTGGTTGCTTTATTCAACTCTCAATCGACACGAACCCGTGAAGCTCGGTACAACTGGTGTCAGAATCGGGATTGAAGAGTTGATGCAGCGTGTCACAAGAAAAATGGATATGGATTTAATGAAAAGTCTTCTCGAAAAATTAGCGGAGCAGATGGCTGAGATGAAAACTGAGATGAAAGCTGGACAAGAAGAGATGAAAGCTGGACAAGAAGAGATGAAAGCTAGACAAGAAGAGATGAAAGCTGGACAAGAAGAGATGAAAGCTGGACAAGAAGAGATGAAAGCTAGACAAGAAGAGATGAAAGCTGGACAAGAAGAGATTAAAACCGAGATGATGAAAGAGATAAAATCTGGACAGGAAGAGATGAAAGCTGGACAGGAGGAGCTTAAAAAGGAACTTAAGAAGGACATTGTAAGTGTTAAAGAAGAATTCTCCAACATCATTCAGGAGAAGATGAATGCAATGGAAGATAAGGTAACTTCAGTAGAAACTAAAGTTCTGGAGATAGAAGAAAACGTGGAAGAAGCATTAGACAATATCAATAAGGAGATTGAAAGCTTGAAGAAACAAATGTCAAACAGACATGAGGAACCCAACGTGACATTTGTGCCTTCCCTAGCCAATATTAAACTCTCAACATTTGATGGGAAATCATCCTGGCAAGTATACAAGACCCAGTTTATGATGGTAGCGGAAGCTAATGGATGGAATCCCCGAGCCCAAGCTTTTCACCTGGCGGCTTCTTTAAGAGGAGACGCGGCTGACATCCTCGAGACGCTTCCGGAGGAGCAGAGGCACGATTTCCAAGCCCTATCGAGTGCCCTTGAGTTGCGGTTTGGAGATAAGTGCACTAAAGAATATAGCAGACTACAGTTAAAGTCCCGCTATCAAAAAGCGGGTGAAAGTCTTCAAGAATTGGCTGCCGATATTCAGCGACTTTCCCATCTAGCATTTTCGGACTGCCCAGCTGAAATACGTCAAGATTTGGCCCTCCATTACTTCATCGATAGTGTGCGGGATCCGGAGATACAGAAAACACTTAGACTCGCCGATGTCAAAGATATTGGATCTGCCCTAGTCTACGCACATAAGATAGAGGCTGCCCAGCAGGCCACGCGTAAAGACCAGCACTCAATCAGAGCCGTTTCTGCTATTGATACGAACTATGATCTAAGAAAGCAAATTGAAGATTTGCGGCGAAAATTACGTAGCTTAGAATTGAGTAAAGGTGGCAGAAACACGAAAATTCAGTGTTGGACTTGCGGTGGAGTCGGACACGTACGTAGATACTGTCCGAAAACAAAAGATGGTGGAATTCCTAAAATGGAAATACGTCAACGCAAAGAAACTCTTCATGGAAATACTGATGCATTATCAAGGAAACCGTGTAATGAAAGCTGCCGATATTGTTCTAGAGTAGAGAAGAACTATCAGCTGATAAATACTTCGGTACGCCAAGTTACTGTTTCACCTCCATCAAAACCAGACCCATGGAGTGATGAAGGACTTAGGGAAGCCCAAAAACAAGACCCAGATATAAGTCCAATTCTTGAATTGAAAGAATCTTCTAGTATGAGACCAAGTTGGCAGGATATCTCCACCTACAGTCCTGCTACTAAGCAATATTGGGCTCTTTGGGACTCACTCCATATAAGAAATGGTGTCTTATACAGGAAATGGGAGTCCGATGATGGACGTAATTTCAAATGGCAGCTTGTTCTTCCAAAATCAAGAATTTCAGATGTTTTGAAAGAATTGCACAGTAGCTCAACTGGAGGCCACTTCGGAGTAATGAAAACTCTACAGAAAGTTCGAGAACGCTTCTATTGGAGCAAAACGAGACAAGATGTAGAGAAATGGTGCCAATCTTGTGATGACTGTGCGGCACGTAAAGGACCGAAGAAACGTAGCCGAGGAAGGTTGCAGCGGTACAACGTAGGAGCACCTTTTGAGCGGATAGCATTGGACATTTTGGGTCCTTTACCACGATCCTCAAATGGCAACAAATACATACTAGTTGTCATGGACTACTTTACTAAGTGGCCTGAAGCGTTTGCAATCCCCGATCAAGAGGCGACTACAGTAGCCGAGGTTCTAGTGCAACAATGGGTTTCCAGATTCGGCACACCCTTACAAATCCATTCTGATCAAGGGACAAATTTCACCTCTGTTGTGTTTAAAGGAATGTGTCAAATTCTCGGAATAGACAAGACGCAAACCACGCCACTACACCCACAATCGGACGGCATGGTTGAGAGATTTAACAGAACCATCTTGAATAATCTCTCACTTATGGTTTCCAGAAATCAGCAAGATTGGGATTTGAAGCTACCGCTGTTTCTGCTTGCATATCGCAGTGCTGTCCATGAGACTACCGGATATACTCCTTCACAGATGCTCTTTGGTCGCGAACTTCGTCTCCCTTGTGATCTTCAGTTTGGTCGTCCACCGGATACATCTTCATCGCCAGAGGAATACCTTCGAGACCTTCAGGCACGTCTTGAAGATGTCCATAACTTAGCTCGAGACCGAATCAACCTGACGACCGAAAGAATGAAGACAAGGTATGACACAAGAGCGACAGGACATGAATTTCAAGAAGGTGACAAAGTTTGGTTGTGGAACCCGATTCGACGTAAAGGACTTTCTCCAAAGTTGCAACCCAACTGGGAAGGTCCCTACACAGTCCTAAAAAGACTGAACGACGTAGTGGTTCGTATAAGAAAATCATCTTCTTCAAAACCAAAGGTAGTACATTATGATAGATTAGCTCCTTATCGTAATGTAGAGTAAAAATTAGTAGACCATGGTCTCTTTGTAAATAGTATAGATAATTTTAATCTTTTCTATTTTCTTGTATTTTTAGTTGCTTGTGTATGTAATGTGCTCTGTATCCTCTTGAAATGTAAATTCTCTTATATTAAATTTGGCCTCCTATCAGGGGATTGTACTGCCCGGGACGTGCAGTCCTTGAGAGGGGGGCAATGTTACAAATTTATAAATAATGATTATATTTGTCTTAAAATATCTCAGACAGATCAGAAATTCTCACATTTTGGGCAAAAATTGCGGTATTTAAACGTGCTGTAGTTTAAAAGCGGATTTCCTAATGATTTGGCGACTTGGCGACAGTTGGCGAGATTCTTGGCGACTTGGCGACGGTTGGCGAGATTTTTGGCGACTTGGCGAGAAATCGATACTTCTGGAAACATCCATCACCTAAGCTCTAGGACCAATATTTTCCGAGATAGCCTAGAAGCTTCCAGAACCTTGGCGAAATTGGTAGATTTCTCCGCCAAGTCAGGTATAAATACCGCAGCCCGACATGGAATAGAGGAGTATTGTGAAGACAGTCAGTGAGTGAATACGCGCGATTAGTTGTGACTGCTAGTTGTTCTCTGTCTGAGGTATTTGAGACCTGTGATTAGAAGCTGTTTCTTATTATTCTATCTGACGAATTGTAGCTGTGATTGTTACAGCGGGAATTTCGTTTACCTTGTGAAATTTTTACGAATAAAAGTCTTGTGTTCATTAAGTGGTTGCTTTATTCAACTCTCAATCGACACGAACCCGTGAAGCTCGGTACAATATATATATAATATATATATATATATATATATTATTATATATAATATATATATATATATATTATATATATATATATATTAAGGCTGTTTTTCATAAGTTTTCTAAACTCAAAAAGTATATTTTCCTTAACTCATGTTTTTCAATTTTGTTCATTTTACATTCTCTATACTTATCATATAGAAGTTGCAATCTCCAGTTATAGCTTGCTGTTAACCTCAACTTTGGTTTTAAAATCCTTGACTAAGGATCTGCATAATAAGTCTGTGCCAACCAATAACATTCTAATACTGTAAGAATACACCTAAAAGTGAAAAGAAAGATTTAACGCTCAAGTGACATTCACTGCTGTAGTGTGAGCGGGTGATATCTTATGGCACAGAATTGTTATTGAACTTGTGGTATTGTATATTAATAATTTATACCGTACAATTCTTAATTTATTTGTGATAAAACTACAAAAAAATTATACCAAATATTGCGATATTGATTTTCAAGCAACTTTTCAAGATATGCTTTCATTGCTATGTGACAAAATTTAAATGCAGAGTTAAAAAATTAAAAAGAAAATTTAAAAGAAAAAGCAGATTCATAAAAAGAAATTATTAAAATTTAAAATAGCATGGAATGTTTAAATGCAGAGGAAATTCATGTGTTTTTTCCATAAAAAAACTGTTTTCATGAAAGTAGTGAAATTATTGCAAATAAAGCCTCTAAACATCTATGGAATATTTACTAATAGAAAGCTGTAATACACAAGTTGCTTCACAAAAAAGTTATTGCACAAAAAGTAATTCAACGTCAAATATATTTTCATTTAGGAAAAAATAAGCATTCACTTTTCGTTGAAGAATTTTTATGATATTTTCAAAGGATGAAATAATAACTCAAATAATATACGCTATTTTTTTAACATCCTTCTCTCATATTTAGAGATTTTTACATAAGGGTTGCATTCTCACAAATTTCAGTCATCTCAATTTTTCCTAAGAGTTACAAATTTTGGAAATTTCAGAGCTCTTAACTATAAGTAACTTTAATAAAGAAGGGTTAAAAAATTTTCACAATGATTGTTTCTAGGTATTTAAAATAATTTAAGAAAAAAAATTCATTTCCATGTAAAGTTGCTGTAAAATATTTAATTTTTTGTTTTTAGGAATATTATAAATCTTCTGCAATTTTTTTTCATATGTTTGTATCTAATTCTTCTTAAAAAGAATATACCTAAATTGTTTATCTAGTATATAATATTTATAAGTATTAAAACATAGAGTTGGCAGAAAAATATCTTTAACTGATTGGAAAATTGGTGCTTGGCGATGTGGTAGGAAGTTAATCTTTGGATCAGAAAGAAGAAACTCCACTCTTGGTATGTTTCTCGTTCTGATAAGTCCTTGACAACAATTTTGAAAGTTCTTTAAATTAACTTTAACTTAATTTTTTTGGAGGTAAAATAGCTGAAATCTTGCTTTGGTGTTGATATAGTCGCTTGATACTATTATCTGCTGCCTGGTAGATTTTAAAAGATTATTAAATTCAGAATAAGCTCCTAATATAATACATAGGTTTGTTGTTGTTGTTACTAATGACACTTGGACAAGCCAAGCTTGCTATGCCTTGGCTATGCGAATTTAAGTCAAATGGGAGCGTCTTTCGTTTTAATCAGAGCACCATGAAGGTGAAAGTACGACTTTGCTCTACACACATCATAGGTACCCGTTTATAGGGTTGGCAACCATTCAAGCCTCATTCATACAAGGAAAGGACAAAGACAGGATAGATAGAGAGAGAAAAAGTACATCCATGCCCCGAACCGGGATTCGAACCCAGGACCTCCTTATCCGCAGTCAGGCACGCTGACCACTAGACAAATTGGGTGGCTACATAGGTTAACGAGTTAAGTTATCAAAATAAATAATCTCATCAGGGAATTTCAATTTATCGCGAATCTGACACGTATGTTATCTAAATCTGAATCTAGGATGTGACAGCTAAGGAAATTGATAAATGAATATAAAATCATAAAATGAATGATATTAAATTTTTTGATATGGTCTTGGGTATTTAGAATCGTTGTAAACTTATGGAGAAAAACGTCATTCTGGTATTTGAAAGATAATAAGTTCAATACCTGACTTAGTCAAAGACTGTTCAGTTGAAAGAGACTGCGCATGTTAAAATTGCTTATAGTTTCGTGTAACTTTAGATTGTTATTATAGAAGTTGAGAGTATAGGTTGCTGATTAAATGTCGACCTCATTATTTCTCAAAGTCTGAATTACAGCGGCTGGGTGTGTTTAATAATTTCAGTTGGCAGAAAAGGACAGCAAAATACATTTTATACCCACAATTAACCTGCACGCTTTTACTTAACCTATACCTTTTCTGTATTTTTCTTTAGTGTTGTGTTAATTGTTATTGCAGGTGAAGATTAGTTACCGGGAATCCCATTGCAAACCGTAATTTTCGATTCATTAGAAAGATAAAAAAGCCTCCAGTTTACATCTAGTTAAACTTTTTAATTTTTACTTTTATTTGTGCTTGAATTACAGATTATAATTTGCTCATTTAATTTGTATAAGAATAAAATTCTTATTCTACTCGTCAACAGAAATTTTGCTCGGAAAGGAGTTGAGAACCAATGCACGGAATGGAATAAAACTCTTACCAAATATTGGTCTCTGTCTAGCTTGAAAAAATTAATTTTATTTCACAATTTTAACTACAATCCCCTTGAAATTAATTTAAACCATAATTAGTACGGACTTTAACTCCTGTAAAGTTGCTTATGTCATGATTTAATTAATTTAAATGATATAACATTCCATTCTAGAATTCTTCTCCCTTCAAGAATGGAGAAGCGTGCAATTCTTTCCGCTATTTAAAGTTATATTTATAGTTAATCTCTCTCAGAATACTGAAAAATGTTTACAATTTTAACTACAGTCCTTGAAATTAATTTAAATCATAATTAGTGCGGACTTTAACTCCTGTAAAGTCGCTCATGTCATGATTTAATTAATTTAAATGGATATAACATTCCATTCTAGAATTTTTCTCCCTTCAAGAATGGAGAAGCCAGCAATTCTTTCCGCTATTTAAAGTTGTTAACTTCTATTAAAGTTGTTTGTTTAAAGTATAGTTAACTTCTCTCAGAATATTGAAAAATGTTTGTGTTATCCAAAAATTATTGTCTCTACATTCCATTTTTGTGAAAGTTTTGTTTTCGTCTATTGCAACTTACGTGTTTACTTCTTTTCCAATGAACTGCAAATAATAGATATCTTGGAACATAGGCGTAAGGAATCTCGGCTTCTGTATTTAGTAATTTAATAATTAAAGAAAAAACTTTCAAGCATTCAATATTGCATTTTGATGATTTATTTTAAATTGATATATCCTCGAGATCTAATTTCAGGGAAAAAGACAACATTTTGAACAGAGCAAGGGATTCGAAAATATTATTATTTTATTATTGACTGCTTCCACATAGAAGCTATGCACATGTTTTTAATCAGAGGCTACTGCTCTCTAAAACCATAAACATAAAGTAAATTTTGAATTTATTTTTCGCACAATTTTACAAACTGATGTCTTTTAAATTGCATTTTTAGTCATACATATCCTCATAAGCGAACAAAAGAACTGGATTACTTCATTCCCATTTTTTCGAAAATTTAAATATGGACGCTGGTACATTTTATTTACTTGTTCATTTTTTTATAGTATCGCTATCCTTTAACTCATCTACTGAATTTATTTTCGTGAAATACGAAGATATTTATATTTATTATTCATAACTTCATATTGAAGTGCTCATGCGGATATTCCGTAGATATAATAACTTGAATGCTTTTCTAAAAAATATTTAGGCAAACTAGAAAGGAACAATCTAAATGAAAATCGTGTAAATATTTTTTAAGTGTGAATATATTTTACGTGTGAATATTTTTTACATGTAAATATTTTTAAGCGTGAATATTTTTTCTATTGTGCATTCTTATATCTATATAGTTACCGGTTACCGGTATCAAAACCGGGTTTGTCCCTTGACCTCCCATGTGACAGACGTACCCGGACTGTTCTCTCAAGACTTGCTAGCGGTCATATTAAGTGCCTCACTTTCAACGAGGGCAGGAAAAATTTCGTCACCTGCACCAAGTGCCAAAATCATCAGGCTTCTCCTGAGCATCTTTTGGATTGCATGGGTCTCTCTAGGGAGGATCTCTTTAGCAATCCTCTTTTAGTCTTCGACTTCCTAACAGTCAAAGAACTCGTGGATCTAGTCTGACTCCGTCAGACATGGAGGATAAGCAACAACAACAACAACATATAGTTACTGGTCTTGAAAAAAATTGCGTTTTGAAAAATTTTATGGAATTTTAATCCTCAAAACGAACAAATTTCTTTAACTGATTTTAAAATGAGAAAACTCCAATTATATATGTTTTATTAACACAATTTGCTTTCCAAAATATATTATATTTAGAAAATTAAAAAATTTATAAGCGAGTATTACTATGTTTTTATAAGGTTTCATAGAACCGGTATCTGGTTTATTAATAAATCCCTGATACAAATTTATTAAAGGAAAAGTTTAATATATATTTAAAAAAACAATTAGTTTTAAATGTCTGTGTTTCATATGCAGGAAAATCTAAAGAATGTTTTTAGATAATATGTATATTTATTAATAACTTGAATAGATACACAATGTTCTTAAAAAGAAAATACTTATCAAAATGGAATACTACCTCTTTTGTCTAATGATGTATAACATAGTCTAACTATATTACAGCCGCCCGCCCTGTCTAGTGGTCAGAGTGCCTGATTACGGATAGGGAGGTCCTGGGCTCGAATCCCAGTTCGGGCATGGATTTACTATCTCTCTCTATCTATCCTGTCTTTGACCTTTCTGTGTATAAATGTGTTGTAAATGGTTGCCTACCCCATAAACGGGTCCCTATGGCATGTGTGTACTGAGGAAGTCGGACTCCACACCAAAATAGGGTTCAGTTGAAAAAGTGGAGCAGCGCACCCCATATTGCCAGCCTAGCTGGCACACGACAACAACAACAACTATATTGCAAACTTCCAATGTTTTGATTTTTCTTGAATAATATGCGTAATTAACTCAAAACCTATTTCTTTTGTGATAACTGATATTAATAAAACCTGAATATATATATATATATATATATATATATATATATATATATATATATATATATATATATATATATATATATATATATATATATATCCCCTCTAAGCCCCTCTCCCTCTATGTATATTTATGAGAATATAATATAAGGATAAGTAAAATTATCGTGAATATGCAGGAAAATAAAAATAAATTGTCAGGAAAAATGATGGCTTGATTGAGAAAAGTTATTGAAATAGTAAATGTAATCTCAAGAAGTAGTGAAACAATAAAGTTATATGCTTGATGTAAAAAGTGACTGAAAGTTGAAACAACTGTGCCGGACACAACAAAAACATGTTTATTAGAAGAGAAGCTATAAAACTCAAAGAGGACGTTGTGGCTGCAAGATCCATATATCAATTTTACGGAATTTATACTTTACAAGAAAACAAGGAATACCATGAAGTTATTACCACCTTATGTCTAAAGGCCTTTTAATGTCTGCCGCTTAAACTGTTTTTCGGGAGTTTCTTTTCATAGATAATGGAATGTTGCTGTGTGTCGTAAGCGAAGAAATCTAAAAGCTGCTAAGTACCACTAAGAATGCTCTACAGACGTTTACGCAAAAGCGCAACATTCCTTGCCTATTATTCAGTAGTGGCTGGAACAGAGGCCAAGACCTTTCATTCTAAAGAGCACTATTTTACGGTCATTCCTAGGTGAATCTGAAAATAAAAAAATTAGAATCACAATGAGCGAATTTGAGCTGTCTGTTGATGTCAGGATTAAAACACCCCGGTGGTTCTGTATTATTGATACGCCAAAAATCATCCAAGAATATGAAGTGCTGTTTCATTCAGACAAAAATGGCATCAAAGCCTTTCCAAAACTAATAAAATTATATATGAAGCAAAATGAAAAAAGAACTTCATTTAACTTATTGTTTACTATTCTGTCATGGAGAGTTCATATCGACCAATAGATTAAATTTCTTTCAATCTAATAGGAAAGGATAAATAACCATAAATTGATAGAAAATAAGAATAGAAGTCACAAAATAAACTATCTATATTTTCTATTTTTTTTCCAATGGCGGGCACACTTGGGTGATGAACGCTATGCCACAACGAGGCCAGAAACTGCTATTCATTTGTCGCTACCCAGCGGACACCTGTGAACCAAGTCACGGAGGCGAGTAGCGTTGCCCGCGCCATACCACCACAAACCCGTTTATAGGGTGGGCCACATTCATATTTCATCACAGAAGAAAGGACAGAGAAACACAAAGAGGACAGAGAAAGAAGGTAACATCCCTTCCCGAACCGGGATTCGAACCCATGACCCCTAGCTCAGGAGTCAGGAACGCTAACCACTCAGCCATCGGTCGGCCTATATTTTCTATATAACTATATGTTCTGCATCTATATTTTTTGCACAGTATAGTGGATAGCATAGAACTAAAAGCTATAGTAAAAATATTTTTGTGCATATGTGCCTTAAAGTGTTTCATACATAATAAATCCTATTTCAGTTTACATTATTTATTATATTAGCCTATTCCAGTTTCCAACATTTCTTAAGCAAGGGAGAAAACTCGTAAAACTCCATATCATTACACCCTCTTACTTGTGTGTGACCTTATATGTGACCTTGTACCTTATATGTGACCTACTGTATGTAACGTCATTCTTTTTAAATAATATTTTTTCTGAAATATTGTTTTCCAGTATTGTTTCTCAAAATGTATTTCAATATCGCTTGCAGCTAATGAGAATAATATTGTAAATTCTTCAATGAGCCAATTTAACCTCATTGACAGACAGAAAGTTTAAACACTTTTTTCTTTGAATAAAAAATGCTTATAAATTTTCACATATTATTGTTTACACCTTTGGTCTTTACTATTTGAATAATAATCTTGCTAAAAATTTTATTTATAAGTAGGAATCTATCTTAATTGCTAATTAGTTAAATACTTCATTTTCTGAAATGATATTTTAACACTTCTCAAATTAAATCATTTTTGAAGAAAATTCTTCATCATTTTTGAGAGGCAATCCTCTCCCATTGATAGCATTTTAACAAAGCATAGTATCATTTTGGAAAGCTTCTTCTGTAGCTATGCTGTAGTTGCTTACCAATTTTTTTAAAGTGCATATTTGCTTGGGTTTCATTATTCTAATGTTCTATTGTTGAAAATGGAAAGTCGCAGGTTCAATACTACCTGCTGTTAAAAGATAAAAGTTCTAGTTTTCATAACTGCACGCCGATCTGCCTGAGTAGATATTAAGGAATTTTCCGGAAAACAGGATAACAGGATAACCCGCTTTAAAATAATAACTTCAAAAATTCTCTTAGAATAAAAGCATTTATAAGGTAATCAAAAATATCTTAGAATAATTTTCATATGTTAATTTACTAAATGACTCGGAATTGGATTTTTGATTGAGGCTTAGAACTTTTTGGTAGCCTTATTAATTGAAGTGATTTAAAAAAATTTATAAGAAAGTCTTAATTCATTAATTACATGTAGCAAAATAATAACCTAATAAAGATAATATTTGTGTATATACATTTGGAATAATTTCAAATAACATTTTATTGCTTATTGCGTGAAATAAAATATTTTAAATGTTGCAGATAAATGCAATAATGTTTTGAAATTCTTCTAAAAAAATTTAAATTCAGCGCAATTGTGTATTTAATTTCTTCTGCACTTGTATAAAAATAAATTAGAAATAATTTAGTCTGTATATAAAATGTTGATATTGAGGATATATTATAATGTTGTATTTAATATTTATATATTGTGCTATGTGTAATTAAACAATATACAAAATAGCATCCACACATATACTTTCACACACATATAATATACTTTTAAAGATATTTGCAATTTCGCAGAATTCTCACCACCACTGCTTATACGTGATCTTTTATATTTCGTGAATTGACTTAATCACTTTTAAAGTAAATACACAAGTGAGAGAAAAAAGATCTGTTTTTATGAAATGAAAAGTGAAAGTTTTTGGATTTTTTTTTCTCAGAAAAAGAAACAGCAACACCCGTTCTCTGGCCTGGAAAGTAGAGAAACACCTTCCAATGACGTACATTGTCGATTTGGTGACGAAAAGAATGGATGGTTCCGTTTTGGAAAACCGGTCAGTTCCAAAAGAATGGGAACGGAGCGAGACGACCCACTTTGCGCGACTTCACCATCACTGAATTATCCGCATTCGCGAATCTTGGGGTAGTGGGTTAGAATCTTTTTCTTTTTCGTTTTTCTCCCTCAAAACCGGATGGGAAAAAGTGGCTAAGCTTCAGTTCCTAAGGTATTTACCTTCAGAATGGAGACTTTCTTCTTTTGTTTCACCATATCAGTATTCAAGCACGCACTCATCTTGCACTTATCGCAGAGTAATTGGAAATGATGAAGAACACCGCGTGTTAACAGCTACTCGCGCGCAAGGGTAATACTAAATCAACTTTCAGCGCCTTACCACTCAACACCATGCCAAATAAATCACTTCCAACTAGCCAGGCGAAAATGAATCATTTTAAGCTCTTGATTCCTCAATGCTTTCTCAAGAACACGGACAATATTGATTGAAAAGTGAGCGCTTTGAGCCATTGGATCCATTTCGGAAGTTCCTATGACGGAAAAATGGAAGTTGAAGCAAGTGGTCGTGCCTCTGATGCTCGTATTGACCCTCCTGGTCAACCTGGCACTGCTGTTCTATGGTCGTTTTTCACCTGGGCAGTCTCTATCGATGGGCATTAATGGTTGTGAACCTTTCAAGATTACTTTTGACAGTTACATTCATGTAGCATTTTTTGGGAAGTACGCCTACAAGAACATGAAGATAATGCGTGGAATGGCTAGGATGTTCGACAGTATACTCGAACACACACAATCCCCAGTATATCTGCACGTTTTGTTGGACAACTTCAGCAGGCAGAGGACAGCTCGGATTTTGAGAAAGTCTGCCAGGAACTTCCACAGAAGATTAAATGTAAGTTTAACGTCTACTTAGCTTCCTTGTTAATTTTTTTGTTGGTTTTGATTGGGCCGAAACATCTTGTCATCCATTTTTTTTTACTTTTCCGCTAAAAAGAAATTTTTATTAGGGAATGATACAAAAAAAGTAACTGATAATTTGTTCCGTCTATGCGATTTTGTTCGCTTTCATTGTCGCACACTAAAACGCTTGCTTGTAATGCATTTTGTTGCTTTATTTATAAATATTTACATCGCTTGATATTAATTAGTAAAGTATAATAAATACCATATCTGTTTATTGAAAATATAAGGTAATTAAAGATGCATAAATAATTTCAGTAAATTATTGATAGATGAGAAGAGAATTGAAGATTTTCTGTCAATGAACTTGCATTTTATATTAAGGAAATGCTTCAACGATATAAATACTATTAAGAGTTTTATAAGCTCTACATCAATGCTTTTTTATTTTAAAAATTACATTTTTATAGATTAAGGAAAACTTTTTACGATAAGGTATAAGTTTTCTTTTCTAAATTTGTTAAATATAATATTATCATAAGAACCGAGATTAAAATGCATATAATTTCTGATAATTTATGAGATAATTTATACAAAATATGTCATACATATTACTGCAGAAATAAAAATTCAAAATTAATAATTGGAATTTGGTTTATTAATTTGTTATTCTACAATAGATAATTTGATTGGAACTCGTGGTTAAAAGTAATATCCTCACTTGTGGTATAGTTGAAGCCAAAAAATTATGAACAAAAAATCAGAGTACAGAGGTATCAGTTCAGAATGATCACATGGAAAAATTGTAATTATTAGAGATTATTATAAAAATACTGACACAAAAATGCACATTTTGGAGACTAATAATTTATAAACTAATTAAATTATTTTTTATTTGAATAAGAGAGAGACCGCTATGCATAATTTCCCTATATGCATCACTGATATATATTTCGACAAGGTGAATTGCTAATATAATAGATACTAAAACATTAAATATATGTTATTATAGTTTAAAAGAACAATTAAAATAAAATATATATACCTAATATAAATACATTTTACTGCTTTATAAAATAATGTAATTTGGAAATGTTAGTGAAATTCCTGAAAATTTCAAAAAAATAAATCGCCAAAATAGTCATAAAAATGTTATTTAAATAAAATGTAAGGAAAACAATTACATATCTCTATTGCTAAAAAAAATAGCAAAATAAAAAAGAATTTTATTTAAAGATTTCAACTGTATAATCTTATTGCAAGATTATATGCCAAAATGCCGACCAATTTGTCTAGTGGTCAGCTTGCCTGACTACGGATAAGGAGGTCCTGGGTTCGAATCTCGGTTCGAGCATGGATGTACTTTCTCTCTATCTGTCCTGCCTTTGTCCTTTCCTTGTATGAATGAGGTGTGAATGGTTACCTACCCTATAAACGGGTCCTTATAGCATGTGTGTGCTGAGGAAGTCGGACTCCACACCAAAACATGGTTCAGTTGGAAAATTGGAGCAGCGCACCCCACGCTGCAAGCCTAAATGGCAAACGACAATGAATGAATGAATATGCCAAAATGAAGTATTTGCTCGTTTAATAAAAAACGGACGGGAAATTTAAATATTTGTGTTTTCATTTAACAGTTATGAAATAGCAAAAGCAAATTCAATATCTATAAAATCATTAATAGTATTATATAAATTTCCACTGATTTAACTAAACAATAACTTCAGAATTCTCTTATTGAATTAAAAATTAATTTTTAGTTCATAATGGAATTATTAAAAAATCATTACATTGAAATTAGTCAGTCAAAAATGTTTAAATGGAATAATCAAAATGGAAAACCGAATTACATCGACTCAGTTAAAGTTTAAACTATAAATATCGAATAATATAATATTGAAATCGAGTATTAATCTTTAGCAAGCAAAAACGAGTCTTCACCAACAAACAATCATTTTATCAAAATTCGGAAATAGAATTTTATAATATTACCTGAAATAAGTAAATGAATTATTATTTCGAAAATGGAAGTAATAAAAATTAGAAGATAAAATTCAGTTATAATTTAAAAATTAATAATTAAAAATCAATTATCATTTTAAAACGGAATATAAAGGAGATAGTAATCATTTTGTCGAAAATAAATAAATCTTTTTTATAAATGTGGTAGTATACTTAAAAAATGTGAGAGAAAAACTTTTTTCTATGAAATTCATTGTTTCAAATCAAAATGCAAAGAAATAATTAGGAATATCAAGAAATTTGTACAACATTAGCTTTGAACGAAATGAATTTGTTTTTGTTTTTAAATAAGTCTTGTTTTAAAACTAAATCAATAAGTTTTTACATAAATAACTAAAATGAAATATAAAATGGAGGAATGATTATTATATTTAAGAATATAAATTGATAAATAAATTATTAATTATACATAAATTGTGAAGTTTATTAAAATCCAAGAAAAACAGAATACTTGTATATATAAAGAAAACATTCTGTTATTGTACATATTATGTAGCAAGATATATATTATATAGCTATAGTAAGGTATTTATTTTGAATTTAATAAACTTTCATACATTTGTTAAATAAATACAAATTATTTATTAGACAATGAATATTTTGGATAAAAGCGTAAAAAAAGTAGGAGAAATCAATTCAGTAATGAAAAATCAATTATTGGTTTACAAATACAAAAACAATTACATGTCAATTATTTTAAATGATTTAAATTTGTACATTTAAATAAAAATTGTCTTTAATAATAATGAAATATATTTGATGTATTAACTATTAAAAGTATACTTTTCATGAATTTTAATTTCAAATTATAGTAGAACAAAGAGGATATTTACTTTAAAAAAACAAAGGGTTCATAAATAAACACATTCTCCTACATAAATTGCTATATGAAAATCTAAAATTATAGATAAGTTATCAATTATATACATTATAATCTCGAGTTAAAATTAGACGAACCTAATTGTTGCTTAATAAAATCAATTTGTTTAGTATTTATTTTAAATGAAATAAATTTTTATGCATTGCTCAAAAATTAGTAATTAAAAATACATTTTTTGGTAATAAATTGTAGTTAGGGAAGTACTAAATAATATATTCTCTTTTATCCAAACTGTATTATAACCTGAATCAAAAACTTGGATTAAAATGAAAAGTAGTTAGTAGTATCGTTTGAAAAAAAACTAACAGGACGTAAGAAAAGTTTATTTATATATTTCTTAAATCAATAAAAAGTCTTCTGAACAAAAACTATGTGAATAAAATTGAAAAAATTTACTTAGATAAAGTCTTAAAAATGTATGTGCATTTCATATGGATATATATCTTTAACCTGCAGTATATTAACACACGCGCCTTTTAGGTGAAACTTATATGAATATAAAATAATCTGTTGCAATGTTGCATATCCCGTTATGTTATTAAACATTCTTAATTAAAGTGAAAATTATTCATATACAGCTACTAAGATTTTAACATTGGGATTATTCCGATTATTGAGTTTTATTATTGATATTAATAATAATAGGAACAGTATGAAATACCTTGCCTTAGGTTATCATGAATAGACATAATTGAGACAAAATTTTCTTATTCTTCATAATTGAGACAAATAGTAAAAACTTGTCGACTCTAAATTTTCTATAAAGATACACAATAAGTCCTCATTTTAACTATAATTGGTCATTAAAAAAAGAATTTTTCGAATTTTAATTTAAACAAAAATTATAAGAACTACTTGATTCAAATTTTTTTCCATGCAAGTAAAAACACCAATAAAGATTCTTCAAATTTCCCGTTAAGATAAAAATTTAAAATTGAGCTAAAATCTTCGGGAATCCTAAATGAAAATCCCACCTTGAGTTATTATCTAATTCCTATATCTTTCTTTTATAAGTTATAAAAATAGAAATATGTGATTCTACTCCCTATATTTATTTTAAAAATGTAATCGATTTAGGGTTTTCTTTAGTATCTAGAGTATAATGATATTCTCAATGTATTTGAGGGAAAGTAATTGAAATATAAATTTAAATCCCGTTTTTACATAGTAATTCAATTTCTTAATTGAAGTAAAATATAAAATATAAGTTATATATAAAGGTTGTATTAATGAGCACAATTTGCAAAAATATTTCTGTTATGTGTTAATATATATATATATATATATATATATATATATATATATATATATATATATATATATATATATATATATATATATATATAAACAGTAATTTTATCCGCCGGTTGGGGAAGTGTCCACGTTAATACGTGACGTCCAAAGTCCTTCCGCTGGTGTGGCGTACATGTGGAGAGGAGGATGCTAGCTCAGGTGTGGCCTCGTCACCTGACCGTGGTTCAAAATGACGAGGCATCTTAAAAAGAGCAAAGTCGTACTTTCACCTTCGTGGTGCTCTGATCCAAACGAAAGACGCTCTCTATTGACATAATTCGCACAGGCAAAGGCATAGCGAGCTTGGCTTGTCCAAGTGTCGTAAGCAACAACAATAACAACAGCTGTAATTTTATAGTAAAACATAGATGCAGTTTTAAGTTAATTTTATCAAAATAAAGAAAAATATATAAATATTGTTACTACACATACACACATAATTTATTTTATTTAGATGAACCGCATATAGCAAAAGATAAAATAATTATTTTTACCCAAAATATTTTTTCTTAGAAAATAATTAGTTCTGTACAAGAGATAATTTATAACCTTGTCAAAGGTACACAAATGCCTAATTTTTGTGTATACAAATCATGCGATTCGAAATATTTTGGGATTCGTGATTCCATTCCATAGCTAATAATAAAATGTATAGTCATTGACTTTCGAACTGTCAACAATTTAATGGGGTTGATCTGACAAATGCCAGATATTTAAAGAGGACAAGCCAACAACAGAATGTATAGACTCGAAAAGACTTATTGCTCCTTGTCTGATAGGGAACTGATGACTATTTCTGTGACAAAATATCTATCATTATCTACCCATCTATCTATATTCCCTACTAAGATTTTTTTATTAAAAATGCACTAGACACGCACGTTTAACTTCCGTAACTACTACGTGCCGCACAACTGGTCTAGTGGTCAGCGTGCCTGACTGCGGATAAGGAGGTCCTGGGTTCGAATCCCGGTTCGGGCATGGATGTACTTTCTTTCTCTATCTATCCTGTCTTTGTCCTTTCCTTGTATGAATGAGGTGTGAATGGTTGACTACCCTATGAACGGGTACCTATAGCATGTGTGTAGCGCAAAATTCGTACTTTCACCTTCATGGTGCTCTGATTAAAACGAAAGACGCTCCCAATTGACTTAAATTCGCATAGCCAAGGCATAGCGAGCTTGGCTTGTCCAAGTGTCATAAGTAACAACAACAACTGCTACGTATTTCCGTCTCTTATACATAAAAATTTATTGAAGGGGAGACAGATCGAGTAACATTACTTGTCTGTGGCTTGAAATTATGAACAGCGGTTTTGTTTATCAGTTTTAGTCAACTGAAATAGTTAGTCGGAAATGAAGTCAGAAAAAACAATAATTTAAATTCTGCGAATCGCCTCACAAAAAACACAAAACAAGTTGACGAAAGAACCTCTATTTTAAATGACTTTATTCCTTAAATGCAACACTCCAGACAAATGATGTTTCATTGCAGTTTTCCAAATTTTTTTAGACATTCGTGTTTGTCTGTGTAATTGTCACGTCAATCTTGATAACAAAAGATTTAAAAGTGGTTGCGACACGCGCATTATCAGAGTGGGGAGAGAAAAAAAGAGGTAGCCTGACACATTTCATTTTAAACAGGCAATTTTGACGGTCATGCGCGGCTTTTAGAGAATATTCACGGTCTACAACACATGGAATGTAAAGTGTGTATTGGAATTATATTCTCATGCTGAAAAGTTACACCAGTATTCCTCTTACAATGTGCATCTTTAGTTTGATGCTGTTTATTTTGATTAATCAGAGTTATGAATTAAATATAACATCTGACTATCAAATTTGAGAAAAAAATTGGCAAACTTGTTTATTAGAGTGGGGTTCTGAAATTATTTGTTATTTCTAAAAATCAAGGATATAGCAAGAAAAGCAAGTATTTTAAAAGCTAAACATAAATTAGTCACTTAACTCATTATCCATCTTGCCGGTTTAGCAACATAAGTCTCATAGAAACTGCACATTTATTATTATTTTGCAGTTTATAAAATTCTGAAATCGTGAAAGACTCATAAAAGAACAAGTTACTTTTCTGTCGTTACTGGAAGCTATGAATTGTAAGTTTTTGTTTAGCGATAAATATTTAATGAGTCCAAGAATGTGGTTTAACTCAGCTTGTACAAGATACAGCAATATACTGTTATATAAAAACATTTTTACATTATTATACATTTTATCTTATATATTTAGAAAGACAATTTAAATACTCATATTCCAGAGAATAAAAGTCTCTCTAGAGGGGTTATCCCATATTTATAAAAAATGCAGCGAACTATTTATTGTTTTAATATAAAGGAATAGTTAATATATCAGAACAAATATTGATAAATTTTGTATAGGGTGCAGAATTAATAAAAAGAATGGGCTTTTTTTCTCACACATAGAATCAATAACAGAAGAAAATATAGATTACAGTATCATTTTCTGTGAAAAGTTGCAGATATTAATTTGGGTTACATTTTTTATAAATATAATTCCGCAAAGTAGCCAATAGTATTTTGTTCAACTTAGGCTTAAACTAGTGTATTCAGTTTCGTGATAGATTAAAATTTTGGTCACAGGTGTCATGCAAAGCAGGATCTCAAATTTTGAATTTTTTTGGCGACGACGAAATGTTGCCAAGATAACATAATTGTGACGTAATAAATCCGTTTTTGAAAAACTTTACATTATTTAAATATTAAATTTAAACCTGATAAATAAAGAGCATGAATATATATATTTTTGAAATAAAATAAAATTTGAACACTAGCATGAAACATTAGAACCGAAAGGGAAGCGTATATAAAATGGAACAAAATGTTCTAAATCTCGTCGCGATGACATAAACACTTGGTCAGAATTGAATTTTCAACATAATTCTTATTGGTCTTCATCTATATGGCGTAATAAAAACCAGGTTGCCAGATAAAAAAGAAAATTCGCCAAAAATAAATCGCCAAACTCAGAATTTGGCATCCTTGATTATACGGCATCTGTGCCAAATTTTGCATTCGTAATAACAACACTAGACAAATGGTAAAATCTCATTCTTTCGAATCAAAATTCTTGGATTCGATCCAAGACGTTGGTAGACATAGACAAGGGATTCTGCGTTTTTACTTTTGTCATGGGCATCTATCTGGATAATACTTGAGGAAATTTTCAAGGTTTCTTCTTCTGCTTAACGACAATACGTTCCCGTCTGTATAAAGTATCCTTTTGATATTCACTACAGGGTGACTGTTCAAATGTATTACACAATAAATCCTTTACGAAACAATAATATTACAGTGTAAACGATACGCTATTACATAGTCGATTTGAAATTATTTGGTGTGTAGCTGCATATATTTGATATACATAAATGAAATATTTTTATAGTAAGCCTCAAGGTACATATTTTTATGCTAACATAGTTATTCGATAAAAAGCGTCACAATTATAATCCTTTACAAAACTGTTTTATAACCAACATGTAAGTTTTCAGAGTAGAAGATAAATCGTACTAGTTGATAGAGAGTTTGAAGATGAACCCATGTTGCTTAGCAAGTAAATAAAACCTGGTGAAAAGCACAAGTATAAAAATTCCTCCCCACATGCGAATTGGATTTACGAGATTTTTTGCAGAAAAAATGGTGGCCATATATGACTTTTCAATGGATTTCAAAACCAATAAATACATTGCTGGCCACCGTAAATGCAACACCTTGAAGGAAGCATGCAAATAATATGAAATTTACAACATGCATTAGCGGAAGTGAGATATGCAAATGATTGGAATTTCAGCCCAAAGGCACATCACGCGTGCCTGTGGCGCCACTTCAAAGCGATATTTAAGGCTTGGAGATTTCGACGATTGCAAGTTTGGCAATTGTATTTTTCTTCTTTGTTATTTTTTATTATGAAGATCAACTATGCCTTATAGGAAACAGAAAACAGCGATCAATTTTTGATCAAGTATCCGAGTTTGACAGAGGAAGGATAGTGGCCTATTGAGATTGTGAATTATCTTTCAGGGAAATCAGTAGTCGTGTTGGTTGAGAGCAAACAATTGTAATACGGATATGTGGTCGTTGGATACAGGAGGGTACGATGGACTGACGCGTGTTCGATCGCATACATTTCAGTGCACCACTTCACGTGATGACAGGCAAACTGTGTGCATAATATACTTTCATAATTTTTGATTTGTCTATGGAGGATTAAGTACTCCTACAGCAAAGTTTTTTTGTGACTTATGAAAGAGTGTTTTGCCCGAAAAAAGATTGTTCCACAATGATTCCTATAGTGCATATCTCACAATAATCACCTCTCCATTTTGTAATCAGTAGATCTGCCTTCAGACTAGCAGCAACTTAAATGACGGTTCTGTCGTATAAGTTCCTTCAACACTAAGCTATCTAATTTAAACATCAATGGTATTTTTTTTTCCAAAGGAATTTTTTTTAACAAGTGAAGCTTATTTTTTACAAACTTATTCTACCACAGAATTACATTTTCCAGAGCGTTTTTGAACAGCAGATTTAATTACCATTTAAGTACTTTATTTTCTATTTCAAAAAATATTACTTAAGAAAGCTTAATTTTTTTGCATGTTTTACAGCTTTGTACAACCTAAAAATAATTTAGACACACATGATGATAATTTAGACTAAAAAGTGAATCTAGTTTTTAAAACAATTATCTCAAACTTGCATCTACTACAGTACTCCAGCTTCTGCACTTTTTCAACGAGGATTAGCAAATAGGATTACACTTACTTTCTTTTGAAAACTAAATAATTGTTGAGAGATTAATATCAATTTATGACCACTTCACAATGTAGTATTTCACAGTGAAATATATTAAGTAATTAAAATTCAGATCACTAATTACTACTTAACATTCTGTAGACCTTCAAGGTAGAAATAAATGACTTGATAACATTAAGAAGACAAAGTACTTTTCTTTTTAACATCCATTTCTCTGATTTAAGATTACTTACACATAAGCCTCTGATAATTTATAGCTTTTTAACACATTAATACATGCTTGAAAATGAAGTATGAGATCAATATCATGGTTATTTCGAATTTTTGATAATGATTTTGCTGCTGCTTTTGTCTACTTATTTTGTAAAAATTTTAGATTTTTCTTCTAAAGTCTTGACAAAATAAGCAGTTAAGACAACTATTGTTTTAACTTTAAAAAGTGTAAACAAATCAAGTTTTAAATGTTACCTTAATGATAATAAACTTTGATTTTTTTTTTCAAAATTTATAGGTCACTTATTACGATGTTTCTGACATGGCCAATCAAAATCGCCAAGCAATCTCAATCATCAGAAAGTACTTCTTCAGCAAAGATGTCGGCAGATACAATGATGACATATTTTTCCTGTCTGAAGTATTCCATGAAGCTTTTCCCAAAAGGTTGAAGAAGGTAATATTTTTAGATGTCGATCTGGAATTTCAGTCCGACATTCTGACTCTGTACCAAGAATTCGGCAAATTTGAAGCTGAAAACGTGATAGGAATAGCTCCTGATCTTCAACCTCAATACAGAATGGATTTCTCCAAATTCAGGCATCGAAATCCTGGAACTCAGGTGGGTTCCCCTGGATTCCAAGGTTTCAACACTGGAGTTGTGCTTTTTGACTTTGATCGCATGCGAAAATCCTTTCTCTATAACTCACTGCTTAATGAAACGTTACTTGAAAATCTGTGCCAAAAATATGAATTTCACGGATATCTTGGACATCAAGATTTTTTCACGTTGACAGGAATGGAGTATCCTGAATTGTATTACAAGCTGGACTGTTCTTGGAACAGACAATTAGATGTTGGATGGAAGAATGAAGTTGGACCAGGAATATTCGATTTATATCATAAATGCCAAGGAAAGGTGAATATTTTACATGCCAATGGAGATTCCTTACTCCCGAAAAAATAACCTTTAACATAAGCAAACTTAGATAAAATCTCATGATCTGGAAATATATAATTGAAGCTAAACTTGAAACCTTATAATGAAATGAAACTTTTATTTTAGAAAATTGCATCTTATATTTTACTACAGTTATTAATTTCTGTAAATTTACTAATGGAAATGGCTTATCATTGTTGATTTATTGTTTTTTTAATCATTGAAAACTTACTATTTAATTTTGATAGCTGCAAATTCTTTATATATGAATCTTATTCAAATATTATTGAAGGCCCGACTTCTATTTCAACTAAATATGCTTGCACGATGTTCAGTTTACAAAATTGTTTGTAGATTTAGAAAATGAACATATTACTAGATGAACTATAATATGAAATGAAACTTTTATTTTAGAAAATTGCATCTTATATTTTACTACAGTTATTAATTTCAGTAAATTTACTAATGGAAATGGTTTATCATTGTTGATTTCTTGTTTTTTTAATCGTTGAAAACTTACTATTTAATTTTGATAGCACAAATTCTTTATATATAAATCTCATTCAAATGTTATTGAAGCCCGACTTCTATTTTTCAACTAAATATGCTTGCACGATGTTCAGTTTACAAAATTGTTTGTATATTTAGAAAATGCACAGATAACTAGATGAACTGTAATATGAAATGAAACTTTTATTTTAGAAAATTGCATCTCATATTTTACTACAGTTATTAATTTCTGTAAATTTACTAATGGAAATGGCTTATCACTGTTGATTTATTGTTTTTTTTAATCGTTGAAAACTTACTATTTAATTTTGATAGCTGCAAATTATTTATATATGTTACGGGCAATGTAAGTAATTGGGCATTGTTTATAAAGCCCGGGCAATTTAAAAAGTGCCCAAAAGGATATGATAAAATGATAAATTATGTTGCAAATATTACATTGCCCTGTTATTATGTATGCTAAAAGTCAAGTGGGCAATTTAAAAATAATTTTTATTCATATTTCTTATAAAAAAATAACAAATTTTAATAAATAACGTGACGCAAGCCAGAAATACCGACACAGGCGACAAGCGACTGAAAATGAATGCTGATTGGCCAGCCAGAATCACACCACATGCACGTGGTTGTCCCATTGCTGTCAATTAATCAAAGTGCCCAAAGAAATAACAGCGGTATTTATAATGATCGGTCAATGTGAGAAATTATCGTAAAGTAATTCAAATTTATCGAATTGCCCAATATTAATGGACATTATTCATAATAACCAAGCATAATGAATACTGACCTAAATAATTACATTGCCCGTAACATATATAAATCTCATTCAAATGTTATTGAAGGCCCGACTTCTATTTTTCAACTAAATATGCTTGCACGATGTTCAGTTTACAAAATTGTTTTTAGATTTAGAAAATGAACGTATCACCAGATGAGCTGTAATAGCACCAGAGCACACAATTCTTGATACATTTCCTTTCACTTCTATGATAAACTACAAACTGCATTAGCTCTCTTTTGAAGGGACTAAGCCACAACAGAACTGTGTATTTGAACACCTGATTTTAAAGTAGCTTTATTTGAGATTATATATAGACAAAAAGATTTCTTAGATTGTATACAACCATTCTTCGAGCCTACTGCATTTGAAACTTGAAAATTTTTAATGACTAATATGATTTGAAGAATAATTTTTGTAATAAATGTTTTTTTCTGTATATTTTATCTGTGTTTTACAATTCAAGATATTAACAAATATTATTTTTTAGTCAACACAAAATATTAAAACTTCGAAGTTATTTTTTTGCAGTTTTGTCCTTAATTCAATTATATTGTTTAATGTTGTATTAAATTTTATATATTCTTTTATTTTTCTATACTTGCTTCCATAATTTGTTTAGTTTAACATATTTTTTTAATCTTATTGTAGTTGCATTCTTAGGTAATTCATAGGATTAAAGTTTAAATCTTGTACCATAAATTATAAAAATATTCCTTTAAATAATTTTCTGTTATTTACCACCAGTAAAGGAAAATTTAATGTATTTCAGAAAGTAAAAAAGCTCAATTTAGAATAGTTTTTCTAATGTTCTTCAAGAAATTATTATGCATATGAATTATTTTGCTGCTTATCGCTTTCCCACAAATAGCACCTATTTCTATTTTCTAATTAATATATCGAATGCAATGCAATGACGAAAAAATATTCTAAATTTTATTCGCTATCTCAAATAAAATTATTTATTTTTTTTATATTTACTTTTACACAACTTGTAAACGGAACTTGTATATATATATATATATATATATATATATATATATATATATATATATATATATATATATATATATATATATATATATACATATACATATATATATATATATATATATATATATATATATATATATATATATATATATATATATATATATATATATATATATATATATATATATATATATATATATATATATATATATATATATATATATATATATATATATATATATATATACACATTGTACTTTTAGTAATTCTCTGGCTTACAAGTTTAATAAGTTTTTATCGTATTTATGATATGATATTTTAATAGCTAACGTTCAATTTTTTATTATATTTAAGCATTTTAAACCAGTGTTCTTTAATATATTTCGGGATTATTTCAAGAACTTTTAACACTCATTTGTACATTATAATAAAATTTTATCAAATGAAATTTATATGATGATTTTGTAAATTTTCTATGAGTCAAATTTTATAAAAATTTATGAAAAAAATTTCCCTGATAATTAATTCCAATTTTTTTGATTTCATAATTTTCAATATCAAACATTTTTTTAAAAAACTAAATTGAACTTTGTAAATGATTGATAAATAATTTTAAAGAACTTATTTTGACAAAATTATATTATATTATATTATATTATATTATATTATATTATATTATATTATATTATATTATATTATATATATATATATATATATATATATATATATATATATATATATATATATATATATATATATATATATATATATATATATATATATATATATACTATATATATATATATATATCTGAATTGTCAATTCCACTAATTAAATAATATAATATTAAAAAATTATATATTATATATATATATATATATATATATATATATACATACACATAATTGCGTTGTCACTTATTACTAATTTAATGATTTTTATATAGTTGTTCTCACCTACAAATACCAGATTGCAATATCACAAAACTTTTAATTTATTAGTAGTTCGAATTTAGAATGAAATTAGAATTTTAGCAGCTTTAAAAATGAAATCTTATTGTTATTTTTTGAATCCTATATATTTTGTTTTAACTTTCTATTGATGTTGATCTCATGTTTAGAATCTCTTTCTTGCTATTTATATTTGTGATCTTTTTCATGTGTAATAAAAATTGAAGGAATTGGAATTCATCTAATTTTTTTTCTCATTTTGAAATTATTGTCTTATTTAGCTCATTTTTGAAATCGTTATTTTTAATTTGACATGCTACGAAAATGTTTTAACACAATCATGAAATGATTCTATTTTAATCATTTTACTGAGATATTCAGATATTTGTCAATTTACATATTCAGAATATGTAAATTGATATTTGTCAATTTACATATTTTGCAGCGTGTTTATGTATGCGATACGCAGGGCCATACTTAACTTAATTGAAACCCAGGTCAAAAATTTTGGAGGCTCTCATCTGAGTCACAACAACAACAGACCTCCCATTCGATTTGGCAACTTTTAGATTGACAATGCAAAACAAACCTCTTCTATTTGATTTAGGAGCCCCTCTAATGTGGGTGTTTTCTTTAAAAATCTGGTGTTTTCGAGTACATTTTGTAATTTTGGTTTACATTTTAAAATTTTGTTACATGAAAAGTATTTGATAGATCTGTAATTTTTTAGGCTATTAAAGAAATTTATCTAAAAAATTATTCTGAAACAAATTTGTAAAATATATCAGTCATTATTGTATAATTCAACTAAAAATATAATGTAAGAAGAGAAACTGCTTATAGGTTTGAGATTTGGTTTATAAAAAATAAAAAGAACAGAAATGGTGTCATAATTTTCTGACAACCTAAAGATAATAGTGTTCCTGACAAGTGTGACAAATCAAGTGAAAAATTGTAGGTTAAAGCAATTTCACAATGATCAAATGAAAAATTTTCAATGTTTTTTTTTAAGAAAAACAATTACTTTTTCTTTAAATAATGATTGTAGAGGAGGATATTGTCAAACTAATAATTTTAATGAAATGTTTATCGAATAATTGATTATCATTAATGATTTTTAAAGAAAAATTTTTTTTGAGAAAAGGGGATTTCTCATTGATATAATTTCGATGTTTTCCCTTCAGACTAATGTTTTAACTGACCCTTTTACTAAATGTATTGGTCAAGCGTGCCTGACTGCGGATAAGGAGGTCCTGGGTTCGAATCCCAGTTCGAGCATGGATGTACTTTTTCTCTCTCTATCTATCCTGTCTAAAGAGGATCTCTATCTAAAGAGGATAAGCCAACAACAGAATGTAGAGACTCAAAAAGACTTATTGCTCCTTGTCTGATAGGGAACTGATGACTATTTTTGTGACAAAATATCTATCATTATCTATCTATATTCTCTACTAAGATATTTTATTAGAAATGCACTTTACACGCGCGTTTAACTTCCGTAACTACTACGTGCCGCCCAACTTGCCTAGTGGTCAGCGTGCCTGACTGCGGATAAGGAGGTCCTGGGTTTGAATCCCAGTTCGGGCATGGATGTACTTTTCTCTCTCTATCTATCCTGTCTTTGTCCTTGCCTTGTATGAATGAGGTGTGAATGGTTGCCTACACTATGAACGGGGTCCCTATGGCATGTGTGTATTGAGGAAGTCGGACTCCACAAGTTCTGTACAAGAGATAATTTATAACATTGTCAAAGATACACAAATACCTAATTTTTGTGTATACAAGTCATGCGATTCGAAATATTTTAGGATTCGTGATTCCATTCCATAGCTAATAATAAAATGTATAGTCATTGACTTTCGAACTGTCAACAATTTAATGGAGTTGATCTGACAAATGCCAGATCTTTAAAGAGGACAAGCCAACAACAGAATGTAGAGACTCAAAAAGACTTATTGCTCCTTGTCTGATAGGGAACTGATGACTATTTTTGTGACAAAATATCTATCATTATCTATCTATATTCTCTACTAAGATATTTTATTAGAAATGCACTATACACGCGCGTTTAACTTCCGTAACTACTACGTGCCGCCCAACTTGTCTAGTGGTCAGCGTGCCTGACTGCGGATAAGGAGGTCCTGGGTTCGAATCCCGGTTCGGGCATGGATATACTTTCTCTCTCTATCTATCCTGTCTTTGTCCTTTCCTTGTATGAATGAGGTGTGAATGGTTGTCTACCCTATAAACGGGTCCATATGGCATGTGTGTAGAGCAAAGTCGTACTTTCACCTTCATGGTGCTCTGATTAAAAAGAAAGACGCTCCCAATTGACTTAATTCGCATAGCCAAGGCATAGCGAGCTTGGGTTGTCCAAGTGTCATTAGTAACAACAACAACAACTAAATGTATTTACTCAACATTATCTTAAGTATACTTTATTAAAGTAACCAAATTTTATTTGCCTGTCAAAAGAATTGAATTTAAATTAACTGCAATATGTATAAAATCATTTTACATGCGTTGAAAAATTGATATTGTGATACATGTATACAACTCCATCAAAAACATTTCTCCTTCTTAATATTCTTCGAATCCATACAAAAGATTAATGTTTTCAACAACAGAATTTTATCACTGTACAAAAGTTGACGTTATAAGGGGGCCTAAGTATTTTATAGAAATAAAGAATGAAAAAAATTCAAGGTAGAAATATTTTTATTTTTACACTACCTATAACACAAATTAGCATCAAAAGAATAGAGTAACAAATGGAAAGGTTGGGAATTATCTGGCAATGTTCATAAAGTGTTGGCCATCACCATTGCAGAGCAGAAGAGGGTGCTCGTTGATTGTTAGGAGAAATCTACCTCTATGGCTCAGTCGACCTGTCGACAAGGAGACAGAATTAGAATAGTGAAGAGGTCTTGTACCTGTCTGGGAAAGTGTTTTGGTGGTCGAAGTTTTTCTATGAATCTGATTATGTGGTGCTAATTCAGTGCTTTGAATATAAGGACGTAGAGCTAAAATACGGCAAGTTCCTAACGAAATAAAAGTATCATTAGGGCTAGCTACTTCTTAGGTAATTGGTGAATGCTATATTAAGACGATGTTCCGTGAAGATGATTTCGGTGTTTTTCCTTTTAGCTTGTTACTCACAGAGTGTGTGGTTAACCACACCTTATCACTGGGAGAAAAAAATATCTATCTCCTCTTCTTATTGTAGTAAATTTTTCTTAAGTTCTGCTTTATTTTGATCTATTGTTCTCATAGTCGGTTCAGGATCGATGCAAGCTTTTTGAGGTACGGTGTAATCTCTGGAACTAAATTGTCATTTTCCACTACAGCTTTGAAATCTTGTACAACATCATCTACTGATCTTAACTCTCCACCAAATCGTAGAAATACAGGTATATGTCCTGTGGTATTACAAACGGCATATTTATGGCGAAATGAATCATTGATAAATTTGAATGCAAGCTAGCATGGCAGTCTCCAACAAGGATTGTGAGACGAGGTTTTAGATCTTTATTCATACGTACTACAGGATTTGCTTGAAGGAAATAGACTGGGAACAAATTTTGACTAATGTGTGTTGAGAGTACAAAATACTTGTTGAATAACAGAGCTAATGAATTTATAGTTCATTATCACTGATGATTCTGTGAGGTAGACCAAATCTCATGAAGATTTCTTCAATCAAAATTGTTGCCTATTCCCTTGTAGTATTTTGAGCAAGTGGAAACAATTCTACTCATCGAGTAGCACAATTATCAACAACAAATATTCATTATTTACGAGTTTCATTCATGCCTCAGGTGTAATTTCCACCAAGCTTCTCCGGACCATCTGTTCTTCTGTCTAGGTTTGGAGAAGAGAGATCTTTTTCAAGACCCTGCGCTGGTTCGGGACTTTCTCTGGGCGAACGATCTACTGGACTTGGTCTAGATTGTACCAGATCAAGTGGAATAAGGAAAAACAACAACGAGTTTCAGTTCGTGGAAGAAGTCCGAAAAGATCAATAGAGGTAATCTCAAACCTCTATGAATAAACAGGATTTCAAAACAAACTTGGTTTCTGATTTGTAGCTTTGCAATAATTACATCCAGAACAGTTCTTCACGCAATCACCAATATACATTCGCATTCCAGTCCAAAAGTAATGTTTGGCAGTTCCTGGAAATGTGCCTTCTTTTCCATAATAATCAGCGATTGCATCATCATGCTGGATTCACGTTCTGAAGAAGGAATGAATAATTTAGCTTCTTCGGAATCTGGTGCACATAGATAAAGAATCCCTGAATTCACCAAAACACCTCGTTCAATCCAATTGGTATGGTATTCAGTTTTCTGTGGGTAGACTCAAAACATTTTATTACTTTTCTCAAATTTTCATCTTTGAGTTCAGATTTTCGCATGTCTTTCGAACTTCTGACATGCTTATCAGCTATAGCTATATTAAAATCGTTAAAAGGAGGTTTTTGTTTAATTTTTTTTACTTTAATTAGAATCCATTACTTATTTTTTACGAATATTTATATGGGGTGATAAGTATTTTTGGAAGTTAGAAGAAAAATATGTTTGAAAAATTAATATTACAAATAAAATAATTTTAAGTTTGATATAAGAACATTAAAATTAAAAAGTCTTGGAATATGATAAAAATTACCCACATAATATTTCAAGATTTAGGATATAAAAAAGTTTAAGATATAAATTCAAAAAAAAATTAAGTTGTTTCAGGATGAAACATTCAGATATCAGAAAATAATTTGAAAATAAAGGAATAAAAATCCATTATATGTAAAAATTTTAGGAGTTACATTTGTTTTTACAAATGACTTCAAAAATTTAGAAATTCATTTTAAAAAACACTGTGGTGCCCAGCTAAAGACATTAAAAGCAGAAAGAAGTTATGTCATTAAATATAAAGGAACAATTTGAAATGTAAAGCAAATTTTCACCCGAAAACCCTACAAGCCTATGTTATGAAACCAATTTACAGCAAAATATGTTTTACATAGATAGAGAATCATGCTAATTTTTGGGAATCCAGTAAAAGTGAACATTTGTGAGAAAGAAGGGAATTTAGTAGGAAATGTGGTTGAAATAGAGTAAATTTAAAATGCAACTTATGCACTGGAGATTACAACGCTGACAGCATAATTAATTATTGATTATTGAAATCTCATGGCTTTCATATTTTCCCTAAAATACATCCTAATTTATAACTTTTCTTTGCACACAGATAAATTTTATCATGCATTTTCTATTGCGTTTATACCCACATGCATTTAAATTGTGTACATTAGAACTCCAATTATCCGAATCATTTGCACCCCACTCAAATATTCGGGTAATTGGATTTTTTTGATTCTTTAAAAAAGAACTTTCAATCAATTAAATAAAAATGCAATATTTTTGCATGTTAAGGTCCTTACAAGGGCTGCACATTAATACAGTATGTATGTACAATGCTGTAAATCATAGGTTCCCAAAGTGGTCCAAGTGGACCCCCAGGGTCCATAGGAGATCACACGAGAGTCCCCGTAGACGTGAAAAGAAAACAGGGGTTCTCAAGTTGTAAGTGGGGGTCTATGAAAAATTTTCTGGTTTTCATAATAAAGAACAAAAATTTTGACTTAGATTTACCAATCAACGTAGGCAGGTAGCATTAAAAGAACACAAGAAAATGTGCTTCTTTTTTTCTTCTTAACACCCCCAATTTAGGGTGATATTTTTTAGGGTTTTGGGGAATGCAGTAGAAATGTATCAGCAGGGGGTCTACCAAAAATTGTAAAACTTTGAAAGTGGTAAATGAGAAAAAAAAGTTTGGGAACCCCTGTTGTAAATGAAAGTCATTGCTTGATGAACATCTCGATCGGAGTAAGCTGTTTGACTGCCTTCATCCGTTTTCGGGCAGATGAGTCACTCATCCGCTTGACTTAGAGAAATTGCACGTGGTCACACTCGAGCTGATGCTCTAACCACTTCAAAGAAGTTTCGAACCCGCCTAATGCTTCTCTAAGTGCTACCACTTAGAGAAGCATTAGGCGGGTTCGTGTCTGTGTAGTCCCGTGTCTGCTTCAACTTGGACATTAAGGCCATCTTCTTAATCTCAACACTTTAAATAAATATACCGTCATTTGCAGTTTTATATCTAGGGTCTCACTCATATAATTCATTCTTCTATATCTTCAGCAATAACTTATGAACATCCAGGTATTTTTAAAAGAATGTTTTTGATTTCCTCAAGTGACAGTCCTCATCTTCGCCCTTCTCTTACATTTCCTTTTCTGCATTAATTTAATTTTCTGAAATTCTGAAAATGATTCGGATCATCAGCGATTCGGATGATTGGATTCAGTGCAAGTTTTAAAACATTAACTATACTGTAATGCTCAAATTTAGATATAAAATAAAAATACTTTTAAAACCAATACTTACAGCTGAATCAACGGTTGTATTCATATGAAAACTGTTATTTGGCTTCTTATTCTTACAAAAAAGTATTGTTTTTTAATAAATATAAAAAAAATTATTATTTTTTTTAAATAAATTCTATGAAATGTCAATAGGGTGACAATATTTAAAAGTACAAGTCTCACACATACAGAAGGGGACAGAAGAGGATCGAGTTTGCGAGGCTTAGTGCCAGAAGCTGAGGCTTCTATAACTAATTTTGATACCTTGCAACTCGAAGATGGTGAACTCAAATCTACCATCCAACAGCCGCCACCTGCTTTGGTAGATGAGTTACAGAACCATTCCTTGATGAGGCGAGAAGTATCGCCGGCACCCACTCCTCTTATGTTGGCAAACAGTACACCTCGTGGAAGATTTGTACGTTACCTTACCGTCAATTCCTATACATTTCTTTAATTACCGTCAATTCCTATTCTATTCCTCTATCTCCCAGTTCTCGACCGGACCATCGTCGGTGGCACGCTGGTATTCCATCATTGGAATGTCATCCGACACAGTGGACATGATCCTTTTCAAGATCGATCCATTGCGCCGGTCCAAGATGGTACTCAAACTTCGTACACCAGTTTGCTCCTTTCTTCCGCGGTCTTGGTACAAGATCGGATCGAGTTTGCGAGGCTTAGTGCCAGAAGATGAGGTTTCTATAACTAATTTTGATACCTTGCAACTGGAAGATGGTGAACTCAAATCTACCATCCAACAGTAGCCACCTGATTTGGTAGATGAGTTACAGAACCATTCCTTGGTGAGGCGAGAAGTATCGCCGGCACCCAATCTCTTATGTTGGCAAACAGTACACCTCGTGGAAGATTTGTACGTTACCTTACCGTCAATTCCTATACATTTCTTTAATTACCGTCAATTCCTATTCTATTCCTCTGTCTCCCAGTTCTCGACCGGACCATCGTCGGTGGCACGCTAATATTCCATCATTGGAATGTCATCCGACACAGTGGACATGATCCTTTTCAATATCGACCAATTGGGCCGGTCCAAGATGGTACTCAAGTTTCGTGCACCAGTTTGCTCCTTTCTTCCGCGGTCTTGGTACAAGATCGGATCGAGTTTGCGAGGCTTAGTGCCAGAAGATGAGGTTTCTATAACTAATTTTGATACCTTGCAACTCGAAGATGGTGAACTCAAATCTACCATCCAACAGCCGCCACCTGCTTTGGTAGATGAGTTACAGAACCATTCCTTGATGAGGCGAGAAGTATCGCCGGCACCCACTCTCTTATGTTGGCAAACAGTACACCTCGTGGAAGATTTGTACGTTACCTTACCGTCAATTCCTACACAATTCTTTAATTACCGTCAATTCTTTTTCTATTCCTCTATCTCCCAGTTCTCGACCGGACCATCGTCGGTGGCACGCTGGTATTCCATTATTGGAATGTCAGCCGACACAGTGGACATGATCCTTTTCAGGAACGACCAGTTGCGCCGGTCCAGGATGGTATTCAAGATTTCGCTATCGTACACCAGTTAGCTCCTTTCTGTCCGTGGTCCTGGTACAAGATAGCTACGGAGGCAGTTCCCCATTACATTACAGGAGCGACATAGCTCACTAATCGGATACCCTCGTTTATGAAGATATTCCGGAACACGTCCGTGTCCAGTCACTATTTGGGCCATGATAGCATTTCCGAAAGATCTTTTTTCGGACACTTAGGAATAGAAAATTTGTTTATTCAATGATATATAAACTCAATATCAGAGGAATCTTTTCATTAGAGGGATCTGAGACAATTTTGAGCAATAACTCATCCGAACGAGCTATTTACTATAATGTTTCTTCTTTGCTTTATAAT
Source organism: Latrodectus hesperus (assembly GCA_037975125.1). Taxonomy (NCBI): domain Eukaryota; kingdom Metazoa; phylum Arthropoda; class Arachnida; order Araneae; family Theridiidae; genus Latrodectus; species Latrodectus hesperus. The sequence continues at coordinate 55,630 of JAJQOW010001122.1, forward strand.
AACTATGCATGAAAACATCTTTAATTCATTTTTGATACAATAACTTCTTTAATGTTATATATTATTATTTTTTAAAATTATTATCACAGAAATAGGTTTATAATAAACAGTTGTAATCAAATGTTTCTTCATGTTTTATATTTTTTACTATATTTTGATGTATAATAACTGAAGACTCAATAACGTAATAGTGATAACATTCGATATTTGTGGCATATTATGTTATATTAATAGAGAAATAAGTGTTAAAATTTTAATAGAAAGACATTTTTATATCAAGTAATTCTACTTAGAAACATCAACAAAAAATAAATAACAATTCAGAAATATATATATATTTTATTGTACAAATGGATTTGAAAGCCTTACAAAATACATAAATGATGGAAACATCGTAAATTCTTATTTACATTTCAAGCATAAAGCATGTATTATATGCCGCACAGATGATAAAGAAATTTTTAAAAACATTTATTTTATAAATGTACTAGTTATAGTCAAACTTAAACCTAGCTTTAAACAGATAATTTTTTGTAAATTGTCATTAAACATTAAATGATGTCGTGATCAATAAATTATAATTTTCAACTATGTCAGTATTTTTGAAAAAATTGAAATTACTTTTAATCTTTATCTTTCATATAAAATTAATTCAAAACTTTAATGCAATTTATAATATATGAATTACTAATTTATGATGTAATTATTGATTGATAAATTACTAAAAGAATATAAATTGATTCAATAAATTAAACAATTAGTAAGGAAATATTAGAAACTAAAAAGAGGTATTTCTAATTTAGAAATAAAAATTGTTACAATATGGAAATTGAAAATATGGAGTATAGTTTTTCTATAAAGCTTCATTAGGAAAATAAATTTGGTATCAACTTACAATATATATTTACTAAATGAATAACTATACATAAACATCTGCTGCGTAACTAATTTGCTTACAGTAATTTTATGGAAAACTTTTTAAAGTTTTTAAACGATTTCAAAATATATATGTTACCACTAGTATAAAATCAGTTATTCCGCAGATTATCTAGGTCATGAACAATCAACCGAAAATTTTGAAACATTTCTCATATTATCCAGGTAATCTGCAAATTTCGTAGCGGAAACAAATACACACATTTTCTAACAGTTTACTTGTTAAAGTGAAAGAATGTCATTACAAGAACAAAAGTAACATTTTTGTACGCTTAAAATTTTATCTATTTTCGGATATCAGAAAAATCAAATTATTATCATTAAACGATTTACAAACTAATTAATGGAATTAGTCTCATGCATCAATTAAAAACTGTAGTACAAAAATCAAACATTTTAAAATATAGCAAACGAAATTAACATAATATAATTTATTTAAAATTTTTAATACCTATGTTATCAAAATCATGCAGTCACGTAATTAACATGTTATTTGATAGAATCAACTTTTTTAACAATCAATATTTGAACTTTAACGGTACGGAACTAGATAAATAGGGAAAACTATTGATTTTACAGTTTAATTCAGTTTATCTGCAGATTAACTAGCTATATATATATATATAGTGTGTGTGTGTGTGTATATATATATATATATATATATATATATATATATATATATATATATATATATATATATATATATATATATATATATATATATATATATATATATTTATATATATGTATATATATTCACACTGATTTCCGATCATTGTGAGAAAAATAATTTAAGGGCGAAAACGAAAGTGAATTGGTAAAAAAATTTACTAAACTTTTACTAAAATTTAAAAAGAAAAACTTTGTTGAATTTGAAATTTATTTTAAAAGAACCAAAAGGGGTGAATTTCATTTTTACTTGGCTATTTCTTAATTTTTTGTACAATGAAATTTCATTAAAATTTCATAAGTTTATTAACCTAAAATTTCACTTCTCTCTCTCCATTTTTCCAAACACATATATTTATTAATTTATATACATTTTTGGATTGTGTTATTGCTATAAACAAACACAGAAATTGATCTATTTAAAATATCTAATGCAACATATCTAATATATATTAATTTATTTATAAGTAAGATTTGAAAATTTATGCACGAATTTTGTGCTTTAAATCCCATCTGAAAGTATAAAAAAAACCATTTAAAATTACATAACTTTGTACTCGATTTTGCTAACATTACCCTTAATTAATATTGCTTAAATCTTATTTAATGACATGAAAAAATCTCTTTAGGTGTTAAAATCCTGGACGGGATTTTCAGATTTAGGAACTACTACTAAAATGTGATCTCTAGGTTTAAAATATTTTGTTATGCACAAATAATTGCAAAACCAAACTGACATATATATTATTTGACATATATATTATCATTTAATAAGCTTTTGTTTTCTAAAAATATAATAATTACTTATTAGTATTTTTAAAAAACACATACAAATTAGATTTGAAACCTTTCATTTTAACAACTTGATACTCAAACATATTTGCTACTGCCGAATCAATTAATCATATTGAATTAATTTTTATTTTTGCCGTCATGTAAATTTAAAATATTTTTGATCAGTTTTAAATGATGAACTAATAGTTTACTCTTAAAATTAATTAAACAATAATCACATCAGATTATTAAATTAATTTTTTTCAATTAATATATATTTCTTTTAACAACCATTTTCTTCATTAATTGAACAATTATTTTTTTTATAAAATCTGAAATTTAAATTTTATTAAAGCGAATCTAAGGATTATGGCCTAGGAATGCACAGAAATTTCACTGTGTAGATAATTAATGACCTTTTTAAGCGTTAAGAACGTATACACTATTTAACATATTGTATTTGTTGTACTATTAGCATTATTTTACCTACTTTTACCAATCAAAAGCTTCGTATTTTTTTACATGAATTATTACTGATGTTAATACTCACCGAAAGAAATATTTTACATATAATACAAATTATTATTGTAGCTCTTTATCTGATCACTATATAATTGAATTGTTATATAATGATTGATCTCATCATTTATAAAATATAATCAGTAAAATACACTCAAAAATTAATATATAAAAGCACAAATATAATTTTAAGTAATGACAAATTAAATTTTTTTACTTGTACTGATGTTTTCTTCACTTATTTTTTAGCCTTTTTAAATAAGTAATTATGATCTCTAATGTACAATTTTAAAATCCATATCAGTATGTAATGTTAAAAACAAGATATATACGCAATAAATAAATTAACAAAGTATAATTTATCCTATTTTAATAGGAAGCATTTCACTAAAATAATTGAAGCTTAGCAAATTACTGAAAATTTTTGCAACAGTGATTAGTGAATATTAGATTATAGCACATAAAGAAAGTTAAATAAATACAAAATGGTAATGGTAACTGTTAGAAAGAGTTGTTCATTTTAATTACTAATCAAGATGAAAATTTGAAATTGTTAAAAATATCTTTAAAATGAATTTTAAAAACATCTAACCTTTCGTAGAAAAATATATGCATAAATAATTAAAACGAAATTATGGGTGCCAAAATTGGACATCATAAGAGAAATTTCACAAGCAGCTATTTATCACATCTAATTTAAAGTACCCTTACACGTTAAAAAGGTCAATTTCGACCAAAAATGATAAATTAATTTTATTCTTTCGTTAAATAAGGAATTTAAACAGCTTTCCAAAACAGGTTTGTTTTGGTCTCTACGTTAATTAGATTCCGATATATGAAGGATTTCGTAAAGATTAGGAAACTAAAAGTGCACATACTTAAAGTACCGGAAATGGGCGTTTAAAGGACCAGAATTATGTTAAAAATTAGTTTAAACAGTGTTTAGTTTTCAAATATATATTTAGTAAGCTTTTAAAGATACATAAAATAATTCCTGTTCCGGAAATCAATCAGCAAATCAAATAAAAAATATAATAATTAAATATGAGAATTTCTTATAAAAACACAATACTTTAATCTTTAAATGCGATTTCCTCAGAAATGGCTTTTGCCTATAATTTGCACGCTTCACAAATGATAACTCAAAATATTTTTATAATATCACTATGAAATTTCATGATCGTGATCTGTATATTGTATTCTAGAGAATGTACTAAAAGAAATTTAATCACTGTAAAATATTTCCCAAACTGTTATTCGAATAATGGCATAGAAAATTTGGCTAAAATTTCAGTATAAATATTGGCCGTAATTTTTTTATTTTTCAACAAAAACTTAAAATTTTAGTACATGCTCTAAATAACAACTTATAGATTATTTAGTATTAATTTTTTTCAAATATGTTTAATAGTTTTTGATCTAGCATTTTTTTAAATTTTTTAAAAAATGTGCCTAAAATTGTATACATATTTAACATTTCTGAAGAATAATATTGGGATAAATCAAATATTAGTAGCTCAATATTAATGTTTTCTAAAGTTAAATAGGAAAAAATTGTTACAATGTATATATGCAGTGTATTTAAAAAATGCTCTGAACGTGTTCGGGTACCATAAAATATATTCCTAGGGCATAGGGTGTTGCTTGTTTTAGAATTATTACTAGATAGGACTATTTGCAGACCCATCTATATGAAATCAATCTGGCCAATTCACTTGTTTGTGTGTGATCTGTGAGACCTCACCTAGGATTATAGGGAACATCTCTATAATTGGCCCTCTCTCTGTCGTTTGTTCCAGGGATGATTTTCGAGCCCTCTCACCTTCTGAAACTACTTCAATATTGTACTGGACTGCAAAACACCTGATGTCTGAAAAGATGATGGCGGGTGTAATTTAAAAAAAAATTAAACTGTATAATTTTTAGAAATACGTGTGTACTTTTATGTGGTAATATATCCTCGTCTAAACAAATAAACAAATCGTTAAATAAACTATTGTGAAAGTGAAAATCATAAATTCTTGGTCATTCGAAAAACGACAGGTACACTTGGACATTTTCCTGCAAGATTGAATTACACCATATTGGCATTGATTTGGATCCAGGTTTGCATTGGCAAAGTAGAAAAACAGTGGTTTCATCACATACCAAATATTGCTTTTGCGCTTCATCAGTGAGTTTTGGTTCATACAAGATGTCCAAAAGTATTTCCAAGCACTATTTGTAATAATTGGTGTGATAAAAACGCCAATAATTGCAACTATCTAAGAATCGGCTAAGTTTGTGATAAAAAATGTAGGTTAAGAACTCCAACTGGCTGTATGTCGCTTGTGTAAGTAATGGATGCCATTGTAAAAATATTTTTATATGTTTTATATAAATATGAATGAACTGTGATATGACATTTTTGTTTTAATTTGAATAAAATAATTTAATAATTTGTTCTTTTCAGTCGTAGACGTTCGAATTTAAATTATTATTTTGTAAATGTGCTTTATAGAAATCACAAGACAATTTTTTTATTACATAAATGTCTTGTATAATAAGAGTAGTTGTGACATTCTCAGTTTAAAGCAAATTATAATTTTCTGGTTCAAACACTTCAATTTGTTTCGATACAGGAGACATTTTATGAAATTTCTTTAAAACTCAATATAGTTATGAATAGCAGAAAATGAAAACTATACTTCTCTAAGCAATAGAAATCTAATTAATGAATTTAGTTTTAAAAGGATTAAAAAATTGACATGCTACATGTTTAGGAGATGAATAGTTTAGCTGCAAAAATGCTTTTTCATGACTATACTAGCATTATGCTCGTTATTATTTTCGCTGATAAAGGTAACATTTTTTAAGAAAAGCTTAATTATAAATATTTGCTATAACAGCTGCAGCGAATACATACGCTATGCATGGATCTCGTACGAAATGACCCACTAAAGAAGAGTTTCATGGATAAGAATATACATGTAAAAATATGTACAACTAATGAAATTAAAATACTTAATGTTATTTTTTTATAGTTTAAAGCACCATAAAGTTTTATTTTGTGTTTGCTTGACTTCATATCCAGCCAGTAGTCGATGGATGGTTTACGGTTTCGATACCAAAAGCTCCAGGTACAAAACCCCTCTCTGTGTTACCAGATTTCTGGTCGACCGCAGGGCTGCCGGGGATGGAGCCTTTCTGGGATGCAGCTGTGGAGACACTGTCGTGCTGTCCAGTAATAGAGCTCCTGGGGGTAGGCACATTTGAACTGGCACAGCTAGGAATGGGAGAAAGACTTCTGGCAGGCGACAAGCATTGCTGCCTACTTGCAGCCAAGGACATTGCCTTACCCAAGTGGTCCATAGAAGAGCTTTTGGCTCCCAACCACTGACTAAAAGGAGCGCTGACTGTTCTTTGGGCTTGGCTTCTGTCGACACTACTGTCAGCAACTTTGTTTTTGTTGCCTCCAGCGTGGCTATCGATTGACGATGACTTCTCGGAATCTAGAAAACCCAATCGGAGCCTAGATGTGCTGAGGGCCAAGTTGCCTAGTTTCCTGGCAAAGAGAGATCGCTTGATGACGGGGAGATCAACGACCTTGGGCAAGCCCGGGCGATGTCCTTCGGAGTTGTCTCCGCTGCTGCTGCTACTTCTGGAACCGTTTCTGCTTCCCAGCCGGCTGAGGCGCTCCGAGCTGCTCAAGGAGTCTTCGCTGCGGCTTCTGGTGAAGGCCGCACGAGCATGTCTAGTCGCTTCCACCAGGTGGCTCCACTTCCCTTGTTTCTTCTTCCTGGTGGCTAATCTAGCAATTTTCGCCATTCTAGGTCCACTAGGTGGAGAGCGGTTGTTTGCACTGTCGTCCACGCTCACTTCTGGTGTAGTCTGGATGGAACTTTCAACAAGGCCGATATCGAAACCCTTCATCAGTCGCCGTTCTTTCTGACGGCCTTTCTTTCCTCCTGTGCCTATAAAAGAAATAAACAGCCTTACAAAAATAAATAAATGATAAACCGCTTTTATCTCCTT
>JAJQOW010001123.1:0-62523 GCA_037975125.1 Latrodectus hesperus
GGGAAATTAATCTTTTCAATTCCCAAAGAACTCACATCATAGTGTTTTGCCCTCTGCTTAGAGATTTTTATTTAGAGAAGATTCTCTATGTGGTATCTTTAAAATATTAAAATTCTCTATGTGTGTATCTTTGAAATATTGAAATTCTCTGTGTGGTATATTCGAAATATTTAAATACTTTCTGCGTATATCCTTGTGGATGTGCGTCATTTTGACGCGGGGTCATAGTACACTTAGTTTCAACTTAGAAAAAATTACAAAAACAGCTAATATGTATACGAGATTGTTGGTGCCATTATTGCAAATGAAATAAGCAACAATAGAATGAAAGAAACGCAGTATGGGGGTGGTGAGTAGATATCAGCAATGTAAATTGCACATAGTTAGAGATTGAGATTAATATTCTACATTCATTCCGCATCTTATAGGCGGAATGATTATAGAATATTAAAGAGTAATGTCCTAAGGCATATATATATATATATATATATATATATATATATATATATATATATATATATATATATATATGTGTATATTCCGCCAATAAGATGTGGAATCAATGTAGAATATTAATCTCGATCTCTGATAGCTGGTAAAGCCCGACTCAGCACTAGGTGCACTTAAACACACACACGAATATATATATATATATATATATATATATATATATATATATATATATATATATATATATATATATATATATATATATATATATTAACTTTAGTGTACCTAGTCCTTGGACGGGCTGTACCAGTTGCAGCCGGGTGGAGCAGGGACCAAGCAGAAGACTCCCAATACTTGGCCTTCCACCCTAAAGGTATCATTTCACTTGGACGGCATTCTGACTACGCCCAGTTTTAACGTTCCCCAGCTGCCTTTAGTGAACAAGACAGATATTTGGTCGGCCGGGATTCGAACTCACTATCTTCCGATAATGAGCACGACGCTCTAACCAACCAACCAGGCCACCGCCGCCCATATATTTGTGTGTGTGTATTGTTGTTTTAATCACATTTTCATTTTTTACGCGTAGTGTTTAATTACACAGCTTTCTATAAAATTATATTTTATTTTATATAACTTGTGGTTGTTTTTTCTTTAAATGTATGTATTCATTCAGACATCAAATTGGCCCATCACTGAGGCGAAGGGTATACAAGCAATATCTGTAAATATAGTGTTAAATAAATTTAACTTTAGTTCAATGAATTTACAGTTGATACTTGGTCATGCTTACCGAGTTTAGATTTGACCAGGAGAAAACACGTACCCAGATTTCGGGGATCTCATTTGTTTTTCCTTTAAAATATATATAACTTTTATTCGGCTTTTTATTTATAATTTTTATTCAGCTAATTTTTTTTTCCATTCAGAATACAAAACAACTATCCAAAGAATTAAAAAATCACCACTGATGAGCCGCCCACCCTATCTGGTGATCATCGTGCCTGACTACGGATAGAGAGGTCCTGTGTTCGAATCCTGGTTCGAGCATGGATGTACTTTCTCTCTCTCCTGTCTTTGTCCTTTCTTTATATGAATACTTTGTGAATGGTTGTCTACCTTATAAGCGGTTAGATATGGCATGTGTGTACTGAGGAAGTCGGACTCTCCACACCAAAATTACGGTTCAGCTGGAAAAATGGAGCAGCGCACCCCATACTGTCAGCCTAGCTGGCACAAGACGACAGTAACTATAACACTAATGAAAGTTCCGATTTAAACGAGAAAGCATGAAATTTGCCAGTTTATGATATCAAAGTATACACGTCACAAAATATATTTTAAATTCTAATGTTTTTAAATAATGAAAAGACAAATATTAAATTAAAGAAAAGAGAACAGAATTTACATTAGTTTGCTTTTTTGTGATATATAGAAAAGCGCAAGCAAAAATTTTTAAAAAGAAAATTCATTCTGATTGAAGTTTCAGTTTAAACGCAAAGTTCTATAAGTTACAGCATAAAATTCTAGAATTTAACGCATATAAATATGCATGTTACAAAATAATTCAATCAATGATGTTTTGCATGAAAAATTTAAATTTCATGCTTAGATAAAATCAAACTGAATTACATATTGAACAGCAGAAAATTTTCTTTTATCTAAGAACTTATTAAATATTGAATTCAGTATTTAATAACTTCTTAGTTAAACTAAACATTGAAATTGAGTTACTAAATATTAAAATTAGAAAGTTGTCTTCTTTTTTTTAAACTATAAAGAAGTTGTTTCTTTCGTTCGAGTTCAGATTATGATTACATAATTTTATTACAATTTTTATTGGTTAAAAATATCTCTGACGTTAGAATTTACGTAACACATAATTAATTACGACATCGTAATGAGACGGCGTCGTAAATCCGACTTGTCGACGAATTTGCGGTCTACCTTAGAATCGCATTCTTCAAGCGGCAGCAAACAATGCGAAGTGGTAAAAGTGAACATTGCGGTCACAGCCTCGTCAATTAGAGAAATGTTTTTCGCCAAGCGGAGGAGACGTAGGTATTGAAATTCGATTAGCAAACTATAATGGGCGCCAATTTTGCGCTTGGCGAGCTGTGACAGTAATATTGGCTCAGATGCCGTACAATCCAGGATGCTAAATTCTGAATTTTTTTGGCGATAAAGAAATGCAGCCAAGATGACTAATCATAACGTGCGCGATGACGTAAATACTAGGGTTACCAAAATAGAATTTTCTACATGATTCTTATAAGTCTCCATATCTATGACGTAATAAAAATGAGAGGTCACCAGATACGTAAGAAAATCCGTCGAAAATTCGCCAAACTCAGAATTTGGCATTCTGTACTATACGGCATCTGTGCTGTAATATTTACTTTAACAGGTGAAGTTCACCATCAAATATCTGATAATATTTTTGAAGTTAATTTTTTTAATAAAACGATTTCTTATATGAAGAGCAAAGCATCGGTTTGAAAAGCACTTTTCCATTGATTCAAGCCATTAACACGTTGACAATAGAAATGAAGAAAATACAAAATGAATAAGACAAGACAAAACCTCCACTTTATAGTTAGTTTAAATTGGCAAGAACGATTTAAAATTTGCATTAAAAATGCAATTCTAAATTAATAATTACAATATTTGTAAGCAATCTCTTTTAAATCTAAGACTAATGCCTTGCTCAACCAACATTAATTTTTTTTAACCCACGTTCCAATATAATTTATAAGGTGAATAATGTGCCATTTAGTACAAAATGTAAACGCATGCTTTGCAGGGATAAAAATAACACTTTTTCAAAAATAAGATAATTATGTTAATAATAATTATCGTTATTTTTTTTTAAAATAAATTATTCTGTGAGAATGCAAAAAAAAAGGTGGAATTCTATGTCAAGAATATTTCCTTTCTATTCCCTGCAGTGACGCATAAAAGAAAATTTTAAAAGGCTTAAAAGAATTACATTCTAAATACGTTCTTAAAATTAGAATGGCTCTGAAGCAGAATTTTACATTGTTTGAATTGATCACATCGTGATATAAATAACTCGATATGAAATTTTTATCAGCATTAATCACGCTTTAAATTATTTAAAGACGCCCAACTTGTCTAGTGGTCAGCGTGTCTGACTGCGGATAGGATGGTCTTGGGTTCGAATCCCTGTTCGGGCATGGATGTACTTTCTCTATCTATCCTGTTTTTGTCCTTTCCTTGTATGAATGTGGAGTGTATGGATGCCTACCCTATAAACGGGTCACTATAGCATGTGTGTACTGAGGAAGTCGGACTCCACACCAAAATAGGGTTCAGTTGGAAAAGTGGAGCAGCGCACCCCATATTGCCAGCCTGGCTGGCACACGACAACAACAACAAATGAATTAAAAATGCTGTAATCAAAGTTTCTACTTATAAATCATAATTTTATTTAAATTTAGCCAAAGAGACCAATTATTCTTGATGTAAGTTTTATTATATTCTATGCGTTTCTCAATTTAACCCTGGACGAAAATTCATCGGACAAACAGAATTAGGATTTTATTTATAGAGACCGACATAATATTAAACCTTATTTGAATAGTAAATAGAAATGATATTTTCATGAAACCAGACAAATTTTGTTGCTTGATATATATCTCAAATTTAAAAGTTTTGGGTGGAACCAAGAAGCTTATTTTTTGCATTCCTTAATGGAAAATAAAATATAAGTAAATCTGAAAAAACCGGTTAAAACACATAAATGAAAACTTCCTTCTTCATATTGGAATAAAAATACGATATAATAGCTTATAATATGCGCTTTAGAGTATTTTGAGCAAAAAGAAATTTTTTTCTGTCACTTAGTTCAAAGAAAATGATTTCAAATGCAGCCTTTAGGTTATTATGGAAAAAGGTTGGAAAAATTGCGTTTAGCTGTGAATTTCAAATGTTAATTTTTATGGACTATATTGAATGATGATAATCTTTTAAAAAATCTCATTTGTTGTATCATAAGATTTCCGTAAGGATTTCGTAAAATCACTGCAAAATTCTATATTCGATATCAAGTTCTCATTTTGTATCGACCATTCTTTTAAAGCTGTTAAAATATTTTTCATTTAGAGTTAGATTTTCATTTGTTAAATAATCGAGCTGATGCTTAAAATATCACTAGAGTTAGATAATTTTATGAGTTTTTTACCCCTTTATCAAAAATTTGAGTGATACAAAGTTTGTTGTATTCATTTGTTTTCTGAAAAAAAGAACTGTAATATTATTTAGTATCTACTTTACAATTAAAAGAAAATTTGCTTCTATATTCAAATATCTATTTTTGTTCTTATTATATCATGAAACTTATAAATTTTAATAAGATTGTTTTATTTTTCTTATATTATTACCAATAATATTATTTATTGTAACTATTACCTACACGAGCAAAAGTATAACAAATAATTAACAATTAATAAGCAATATTTTTAAATAAGTAAGGTGTTCGATCTTTAAAGAGGTTTACGAAACAAAACTAGCAAAGTAGGAATGTAATTAATATTTTATATATGTTATTTTACATTTAAATTTAACTATATATAGAAATTTAAAAAAATTAAATATTCAATAAAAAATAATATATACACATGTACCTTGAACTAGTAGGAAAGAATTTTGTGCAATGTTTGTGCAATTTTATGACCTTTATTCCTATTATAGTAGCAATAATAGGAATAAAGGTCATAAAATTGAATACCATCGACGTCTCAAAAAATATTTACAAATAAGCCAATTATTTTAAAAATTTTAGTTCTACTCGCTACACTCTTGTAATACGTCCTTTTATCTGATATTTGGCTGTAAGAAATGTTAAAATCTGAATGACTCTTAGTGATATTTATAATTAAACAACATTCCATTTTATAACTGATGTACATTCAGAAATCAGAAACGCAACGATTGCTCAATAGTGGCTGGCATTAAAATCGTGATCCAAACAGAAGTTCGTGAATATACTACTTGGTCTATGACACCAAAATTATAATGATTTGTTTCAATATGAATTAAGAGATTTTAAATGATTTAATTAATATCATCTGACCAAAATTTCTGATATTTGAAAAATTCATAGCCAAAACGTTGTACTGCCTGTCGATGCTATAATTTTCGGATATCAGTTTTGACCAGGTAAGAATTATTCATCATAAATTTTAGATTTATTGAAAGAAATTTCATTGAATATTATTTATTTAAATGACCAGAATTAATACCTGTACATATTATGATATGACTAAACTAAACTCCATGGCACGACAGCCCATGTGGGCCAAGGCCTACAGTGCCCATAACTGTTTTCATGACCGAGAGCCCTGGGGTGCGAAGCATATGTCCCAGTTAGGTGGTCAGCTTAACGTAAGGCCCCCAGTGTTTAGTTCCCAAGCATGCTTGGTACTCAGTTAATCGACCCACTGAAGAGATGAAAGGCTGAGTCAACCTTGCCCAACCCAAGGATCGAACCTCGGACCTGTGTCATGGGAGCGTGAAACGCTGCCACTAAGCCACCGGGCTTCATTATGATATATGATCACTTATAAATTATTTACCTGCTACAAATATTTCTATATGGAATATTACCACAACTGCATGATGATTACTTTTCGAACGCGTTCTTCAGGTAGTTGAATCCATACTGTATTGAAGTGGTGCTTTCTGACAAACTGTTGTAATGTGCAAACACTCTATGCTTTTTGGCTCCACAATCCTTCCTAAAATATAACACAAGTTGGCTTAAATACAATACTATTTATATTAGTGCTAAGGAATTATCATTAGAATTTAGATTTAAGTTACAGAAAAATTGTACATAATTTTGGTAAAAGCATTTCCTTATTATTATTATCAATATTACAAAAGAAAGATGGAACAACATTGCTAACAATTCCTATAATTTCAACGGTACTTACATATTAATCTCATTACAGGCAATTTAGCTCCACTGTTTAAATAAAATTAGATAGTAAACTATAATTGTGGAGATTATTTTTCTAATTGTGAAAATTTTATTTTTAATTAGGAAAAGAAAATTTCTAATTATACGATAAACTTTTGAAATTCATACGGCTTAAAAAGGTAATCGTAAGTACCATTTCAACCATAATTTTGAGTTATAAGAGAAAATATTGTTTTACTAACACCTGATCTGGAATATATATTAGATAATAAATGTTTTCAATATGGAGCATTTTTGTATCATTTTATATTTTTGCAATTAGGAATACATAGATAAAAATGTAAAAGTAATTTATAATAAATTTATTTATAAATATATAGAAATTTTTATAAAATGTATTTTGGCATTATCTTAAGATATTAGTATGGTAATGTAGCGTAATTTTTCATTTTTTCTAAACTTTTTCTTATTTGAAATACATTGTAAAGCTATGAATCTCACAAAATAATTCTTTAGAATAAATGATTAATAAATTAAAGAATATTTTTGATTTATAAGCATTTTATTACCTGTAACCATTAAAAAAATATTCCATGAATATGTATTTATAAATCGTTTTGTTTTCTTATAAGAATCGTAATTCAGGAGAGGATATTCATCATAAATAGAAGAATATTAACTAAGATGAAAAAGAAAGGAATCAAATTTAATTTATTTACAGTTTAAATATTAGAAAATCTGAATTTAGCATTTTTTATTAGAATATAAATGATCAAGAAACATTTTATGAAATATTTTTAGCACATATTAAAGCTCCGCGAATGAAATCTTTTACTATATTTATTAGTCTCTTTAGTAAAATATTGTCTCTTATTTCTCAATCATTATAAATAGCTTCTGTCATTTTAAATTGAAGATACATTACAATAAACATTTTTAATACTTACGACGCATTTGTTAAAGCTTTTATACATGTCTCTATGTATCTAACTATTATTCTTCATTTATTTGGTTTAGATTTAATTTAATTGTGGTAGATTTAATTTACTTTTCGTTTAATTTTTGTTCAATGGATTAATTTGACCGGGACATGCACTTCTAAAAAAATTCAAAAAAATTACAGCAGACAGCAATACCAATGTTAGGAATCGAACTCAAAGATAATGAATGAGAGATCTAGATCACTAACGCTTTCATTGGACTAGCTAGACGAAGAGCTTCCGCGCTCTGCACGAATTCATTTTCAGTTGTTCACTGAATTTCAGAATTGAATCTGAGATCTTTCATTCCTTAGATTTGGTTTCATTAAAAGCTCGACAGAGAAATATTTCTTTATTTTAAAAATCTAAGAAAATGATACATTTCTTTCTAAAACAAAGAGACTATAATAAAAATAATAATCTATAGAAACAGCCTCTAAAAACTCAAATAATCAAAATATAAAAAAATATGGCTACAGATCCGAATTTTACTTTGTGTTGGTCTTGCTTTTGTTGAATTCTACTTTAATGATAAAACTAGAGTTCATATAAAATATTTGTCTCCACGTAGAGTGGAAGTTTACATTTATATTTAAATTTTTATGTATATGGTTCACACTTAATATTTAATTTATATTAAAATTTTCAAAATAGGTAAAATAAAATTTCTAAAATGAAAATATTATAATTTTTTTGTATCAAACAAATGCTTAAAAGAATATTTTTATAAAAAAATATCAGACTCGGCTAATTAAAATCAAGGAAAAAAGAAAAATTAAGAAAAATATTATTTACAATTTTCTTTCTTTAATAATGAATAATCAATCATACGTTAACAATAAGTCTACACTATATAAATGTGACCCAAACTTGATTGATTTGCTTGATTGAATTGATGTATATTGAAACTTTCAGCGGCATTATAAAGGCTATTGTCTCCATTATTCCAGAAATTTAATTTCTATTCAGAATAAGTACACCGAGAGAAGGAATCGTAAAAATCTTATATTTTTCCTATTATTCACTATCATTTGTAGTCTTTCCTTGACAGTCAGGTTATTGTCTGAAAAGTTCCCGTTCTTGGCACTTCTTCTTTGATTTGTGTATTTACTACAGTGAAATAATATATGATCCATTTCATTGCCAACCCAACTTATTTGACAAATTTCAGATTCTGTTAAATTGAAACGATGAAAAAAGGCTGGAGTAATTAACATTCGAACCTTTTTGTGGGATCAATTTGAAGACCGCAAAAACCAATGTTCTTAGATGGGAAAAACAGTAGATGTATGAAGCTTGGCTCAACACTCCTGGTCAAACCCACATTAAAAGTATGTTCTGTGGATCATCACCGAGGATTGCCTCTGAAATTCTTAGATGCTCTAGGCAGAAGATACGTTTAATCGTTAGGCTTCATAACTGGGCACTACTATTTCAGAAAACACCATCCATAAAATGGGACTGTTTCAGCAAGACCCCATCTGCAGGAAATGTCATACGCAAGAGGAAACGGCCAAGCATATCATTGACGAATGCGAGGCTCTTGCCCTCCCTAGACTAACTTCTTTAGGCATCATCCATACTAGAGAGTTACACCTTGACTCCATTAAAGGGTTATCGGACTTTATTAATAAAGTGGGTGACCCGAGCAACTGGAACTAGGAAACATTGGGTTTGGAGTTAATAGTACAAAATGCTGATAAAAGCAGAGGTGCCCAATGACATACAAACCCAACTCTAAGAAGAAGAAGAATTAACATTCGGGTTATAAATCTCGCAAATAGCACGTCCTCTCTTTAAGAGGTAAGAGATTCACATATAGTACTACACGCTGTTATGTTTCCAATTACATCGTTATATTTACTAGATAAATATATAAAGGCATATGCATGATTTATATAATTTCTGTGGAATCTCTTCAAATCTTCGGGCGAAATCCAATGAAGATATATATCTGTTTCTGTTACTGATTCAGCAAATTTTTAGCCGATTCATTTATAAAAATATCCTTGTGGGCAGGAACCCAGATGATCTTCAGGAAAGGATAAAATTTTCCTGCTTGTTATAACTTATTTCTTAAACGGAGAATAATTTTAGGAGATCTTATTTTAACATTTCGTTAGAGCCTTATGAACAGATTTACTATCCGTGAAAATGTGACCCAAACTTATTTTTTCACTTGTTTGATTGTTGCCAAAAGTGCATTTAAAAAAAAAAGCTTTCCACTTATGTGTGATCTCTTAGAGTTTGGCTGCTCGGTTATTGTCATCGCGCATGGAAATTGAGCGGGAATAACTGTTAACTCAGGATATCCTCCATTTCGGAGAGAATGAAAGCGTTGGGCCCCACACTCATTGCTGAGGCCGATTGCTCCACTTCCCCTCGCGGCTCGCATCGACAGAGACAAAGCAGCGAATGATGACTCCGCCAGTGACACACTTTATCGCCTGGCCGAAGGAGGAATTTCGATTGGTACTTGCTTCGGAAACGGATGTAAAATGCGCTGTCATTGCAAAAAAATACTGCTAAGATTATCATCAAAGTATTAGAATATATTAACTCGATTTCTATGAAATTATAATCTCCATTAGCTGCTTATTATAAGGGATATCTATAACTTATTTGACACATTTTGATATTTAATGTATCATGAAATAATGAGTATATATGCAAGTCCGTGGAATTTATTCATAGAATAACTGCATTTTTTCTTTAAGTAAAAATATCCATAGAAATAACTTATTATTTACCCCAGATCTAATTCTTATTGTCAGCTCAGAATAGACTTCGCAAAATTTCCGGGCCACCTGAAAACTAATGAAAAACACTGCCATTAAGAGTTAATGTCAGGAGAAAAATATACCAAACACACGTGTACAATAGGTGAAGATTGCAACGGCAATTGGGAAATCATTCTTTGTACACTACCTGAGACAAAAACAGCCATTGACAAAGAACAGTGAACATTTTGAATCTAAATAAGCACTATACTGTCATTAATTTAAATCTATCTAAGTGATTTTTGCAAATTATTAAGTATCAAAATGTATCAGACATTTAATGGATACACTATTTTCATTTCGGTTAACTTTGTAAGTATTTTAGTTAGTTCAAATCTATCACGATTTATAAATTCAGCAATATCGAATATCATTTGTTAAAAGAATGTTTTCGTATGTATTGCTAAATTTTTTTACTGAGGCTAATTTGAATGAATTGTCAGTAAATAATGTCATAAGAGGATGTCATACTCATTTACAGATAATACGGATTGGTTTAAATAAATGTCAGTTATTCTCGATCTCTAAGGCTGTGCTCCATGATTTGAAGGCGTTCGGGTTCATGGATCTGGTTTCATGTTGCTGTCAACCAAGCGGTATAAGCCACAACAACACACAGATAATATGGAAATTATCTGTTAGTCATTATGAGTCCTCTTATGTGGCCTATGGTATAACCAGCACCAATTTTCAACAAAATGCTTAAGAATGATTCAGAAATCATTTGTCGTATTTCCAAGCATAGCGGAACATAGATAATAATCATAAAAGTACTGCAGCTAATTTCTGCATCTTATTCAAACTTAAAAGGAATGTGAGAGGGAAATGGTTCCAAGGACCAGGGGAGTATAGGATGCATACATTGCATGATATATAGATCATTTTCAAGTTCTCTTGCTGATAGTAGGGACATTATCTGAAATTCAATATGGGGTCTGTTTGTACCATCAAAGAAAAAAATGGGATCGCGGTGGACTGGATGGTTAGGGCATCGTTCTCAGTTTCGGAAGGCAGTGAGTTTGAATCTTGGTTTAACCGAAAATATGTCGTGCTTGTCTAAAGGTGGCTAGGAAAACTGGACGTGGTCGCAATGTCCTCCAAGTGAAATGATACCTCTGAGGGTGACAGGCCCAGAATTGAGGGTCTTTTGCTTGGTCCTTGCTTCAAAATCCTGAAGACTCCACCCGGCTGCTTCTATCTATCTGGTATGGCCCAGTACAGGGAAGCATGATGGTGCAACAACAACAATCAAGGAAAATAATGGAACCACAAAGTGACATTTTGATTATATTTCACAAATCAAATGAACTGTATTTCTGATAACGAAAGACAAAATACGATAAAAACCATTTATATTTTAGCTATTAAAACAGACATGGTATTTCCTTAGTCTTAAAAAAAGATGCCAGTACACCCCAAAGCCACACCAAAACTGGCTTCTTTAAGACTATGTCTTGGGCCAATGGAGAAAAGCCATAATTTGTGTTAATGTAGTCAACACCCCCTGACGAAGCTGGCCATGTTGCTACTTCGTTTCATTTTATATCTATCTTTCTTTGATATTTATCTTTGAAATTTTTCCAAATATTTTTCTTTGAAATTTTTCCAAGTATTTCCAATGTATTGTTTTCCCTTTAGTATTTTCAATGTATAATTCTCCATTTGGTATTTTCATTGTATTTTAAATATATTATTTTCCATCTAATATTTGATTATTAATTTTATAAACTATATTTTAGTAATTCTATTTTAGCTGCTTTTGCGCTGAATGTATTACTAAGCATAAATGTTTATATATATATATATATATATATATATATATATATATATATATATATATATATATATATATATATATATATATATATATATATATATATATATATATATATATATATATATAATATATATATATATATATGGAATGTTATATTACAATATTTTTTTATTTCCTTATAATTATTATTTCATATTAGTTATTATTTTTCAAAAGTTCTAACTTTACATATTTAATCTAAAGTTACTGTTTATCTGCTTTGATGAGGTACAATATAAGTTTGTACGTATACATGAGTGATTAATTTTTGTATCAATATTCATAATATATATATATATATATATATATATATATATATATATATATATATATATATATATATATATATATATATATATATATATATATATATATACTATTTTTGTAGAAAATAAGAAAACGAAAAATTTTTTTGAAAAATCATCCTAATTGCTTTGTATTGACACTAAATTCATATAAATTATAATCGTTAAATACACATCAGTTTTAATTTAAATCAATAGCAATGGATTAAACTTATAAACATATGCACACTCTATGACTTTAAAATGTAAATATTTAAATCCATTATTTTTTCTTAATTAAAAGATAAATAAATAACTCAAAAATTTAATATTTTCTAAATATTCACACGTAAAAATGTTAATTTATTCAATAAAAACAATTTCTAAGTAAAATTAAGAAATTTAAACTTATTGTAGCGTGAAATTCAAAAGCTTATAAGGAAATTCCATTAATAATTGGGTAAACACAAATTGTTTAAACAGTTTAACATAAATATACCTCTAATAAGTTTATCAACAGAAACTGTTTAGTGCGAGGATAGATTTTTCAATTTCCGTTTTATTTATTATTCTCTTAGAAAGCATTACTTTTCGGTCCACCAAATTTAATTTGGAGTAAAGTCACTGGAACAGATTACAGTTCCGAAATTAAATTTCAGTTGACAGCAGAAAGCGACGAAAGAAAATAAAGAACATTCTCTTTGTATTTGTTAATATATTTTAACAGATCCTAATTACATGGTTGAATACATATGATAGTATTTACTTGATCAATTATCAACACTTTAGAACTTCACACCATTTTCGTAAAAAATAAAAACTGTTATTATCCCATTTAAATAATATTTTTATTACGGGTCTCAGTCAAAAATGTTTTTCGAACCATATCTATCTAATTACAAGACTGTTTGTGTTGTTTGAGTTATTTTAATGGACATTCAACTCGAAGTTGTTGATGTTTGTCAAAATTCGAACAATATTTTTTTTACAATTGAAATACGATTTTCGAAAGATATTGTGAAGTTGCATCCTGTTCCAAATTTTTCTAATAATTTGATTTATCCAATTACTTTGCATAAATATGCTTAATTTAAATTTTAAAATATTTCTTAAAGGAATAATTTTTTTATTGAAATTATGCTTGATAATATTTATCAAATGAATACAAATCGAAAGTGACTTATGAAAAAATTAATATTTTATTAATAAAATATCAAGCTTATACTTATAGATGGTTTTTAACTTAGTTTTCTATTCTTTAAAAAATTTTTCTTCCGATGTAGTTTTAATTATTTCTCTTAATTGTTCTTTTCGAAGCATATTAATTTTCATTTTTAGAGTCAGTACATAACTTTTATTTTCTTACTAATTATAAACCTATTTTGTTGGATACAACAACCTATATTGTTATCCTATATTGTTGGGTACAACAACCATGATAAATCAGTAAAATACCTTATTTTCTGCAGAAAAATCTAATTCAGTGGACAATGTACGAAGTAATGTTATCTGCTGTAAATAAGATTTTAAATGCTCATTTTTTTAAATAAAATTATACAATTTTACTTTAAGCAATTTATCGAATTATTTTTATACACCTTTAAAATTTTAATCTTTATTTAGTACTTAATTTTTAATTAATACTTTACTTTAATTACTTTAAATATATTAATTTGAATATACTATTTACAACTTGTTAAATGCTGTTTTGGGAATAATTCTCTTCACTTCAGTTAACAACACATTCTGAAAATAATCATTTGGTTCATCATTTGCAAATTAAAAACGAGTGCATTTTTATATTTCATTTATTTATTTTAAGTAAATTAACTTAGCTGGAGAATTACAAGAACTTAATGAGGCAAAAAAATAAGAAAGTGATAGAGTATACGATTCACAATTTTGTCTCAGATATTACAAGACTTCTTTTCATTGAACATACTTATTGAAGCACAGTGAGTGATCGGTTAACGAACATAATTTGTTACAAGACTATGCTCGCTATCCGAATTGTTCGTGAATTGTTCGTTTTATCATATATATTTTTAGAAAATCGATTGATTCGTTCTCGATACCCTAAAAAGGAAATTAAAAAAGGATTTATAATTTCTTATTAAGTTTATAAAAAAATACATACATACATTTAGTCCTGCATACTAATCAGTCCTTTTCATTTTTTTGTTTTATTTTGTTTTGTTTATAAGGCGTTAAAGAACATGTCGACAGTTTTTCTTTCTTTTCCAAGATTTTTTGGAAGTAATTAATGTCGTCATAAAGTGATTAATAACAATGTTATTGTTCCCGTCTGGAATTCATTGTTCAAGACAATAAATGAACAAGGAAAGGGGAAGCGTTAAAAATGAAATCAATTTCGGTTTTGAATGAAATCAAAACCGAAACTGATGTTCTACTTTGGCTATAAATAATCTTTAGTTTATTTATAGCCAAAGATTCTTTTCCATAAAAAAATTCTTTTCCAATGCAGAACTTAGAAATTCAATTGACAAGCAACATAATTTAAGAGAGATGAAAAATGATTTTTGGTCTTTTGGGTTTGGCAACCGTTCACATTGTGCTTTGAGAGCCGAGAATGTTCGTTAGAATTCATTTTATTTCGTTATTCGAATATATATGATCGTTACACGAACACAAAATATTTTCGTAAAAAATGTTCTTTGTCCGATTTGTTGGCAGTCAGAATTGTTCGTTAACCAATCACCTACTGCTGTTGTGAACAGGCTTTTTAGTCTTAATTTCTTAAATGGTGAAACATGTAACGCTTTTATATTTTCAATTGCCCCTTCTGTAAACATTTTAATATTTTATTTCGAGTGATTAAGTATTCGATTGTTAGATGAGGACTATGAAAAATTCTCATCTTCTAACCATCGAAATAAATATTATATAGTATTTTTAAATATATATCGTCTAACTAAGTAAAAAATATACATTTATTATACCACCTTCAGAAATTTAGTTTCATTAATACTGAAAGCACTGTTAGTGAAGTAGCTTGAGTGAAATGGAGCATAATCGAGTCCATAAATTAGTTAGTTCGGCTATCTATCAGATAAATACTAAATTATTACAGTTTAATATTAATGTAATTTTGCAGTGTATTTATAACAACTAGGTTAAGATACAGTTATACAAATTGCAATTAAACTAAACTGCATAACATGTTGAAATCTATTACTATATCTAATTTTCGTATTTTATCCGATGAGAAACCAATGGGTTTCTAACTGTATTTACACTTCATTAGTAATGAAACCATTGACAGAAAAATAGCGTAAACCGAAAGAAGACATTGTCAAATTCCTAAAACTGGCATGATTAGATTGCCTTATAAATAAATAAATTTTCACTTATCGATCGATTAAACACACTGTTATTTTGTACACATATTATAACTGTTACAATGAGAGAAAGGCATGTTGATATTGACAATCATTAAATTAGGCACCTATTTCTAACAACAGTCGCGACTTTTATCTGAATAAAAATTACTCGCGTATCACTAGTTGTTGCTGTTGTTACTAATGACACTTGGACAAGCCAAGCTCGCTATGCCTTGGCTATGCGAATTTAAGTCGATTGGGAGCGTGTTTCGTTTTAATCAGAGCACCATGAAGGTGAAAGTACGACTTTGCTCTACACATGCCATAGGTACCCACTTATAGGATAGGCAACTATTCACAACACATTCATACAAGAAAAGGACAAAGACAGGATAGATAGAGAGAGAAAGTACATCCATTCCCGAACCGGGATTTGAACCCAGGACCTCCTTATCCGCAGTCAGGCACGCTGACCACTAGACAAGTTTGGCGGCAAGAGGGGGCCGTGGTAGCCTAGTGGTTAGGGTATCAGCCTACCATCCGAAAAGGTAGGGTTCGATTCCCAATGCCACTAAATACGCACCGAGTACATACGATATACATGTACGTTAAATCTGTGGAATCAAAAGTCCTATGGTCGGTTCGTTGAGCAGTTACCATGGGTGCAATGGTCTGGAGAAATTTACTCCTCTTTCAGATCAATGCCAAAATTGAGGGAGTAGATCCTCTGGTGGTGCCATCTATCGGAGGATTTGAAGAGCAAAAGTCGTACTTTCACCTTCATGGTGCTCTGATTAAACGAAAGACGCTCCCAATTGACTTAAATTCGCACTAGTTTCAAAGCCATTGCGAGTGAAGTCATAGGAGCGAAATGAGAACGTTATTTGATTTGCAAAACTAGTATGGGAGGTAGTTAAATAAATTTTTTAGTTTGCTACGTATTAAAACTACTACGTTCTTCTTACATATTAAAATTACTAGAATAAGAGAAAGATTTGACAGAGACAATATGCTAACTATCATTATATATAAACTTAAGTACATTATATACTGAAATATGGGACTATCACTGGTAGCAGTAGCAATTTTGATCCGAGTACAAATCACTTTGCTCATTCTATTTGATGTGACGGGGTTGAGAAAGAAATAGTATGTTTCAGCGTACTATGAGAACATTTGCTGTATTCGCAAAATTGGCGTCGGCTTTAGTAGTCTGCTAAATAAAATTTTCTTATGTCATGTATGAAATATATGGCATTATTTTATAATTGTAATAGTGAAAGAAAGACATGAATATATTAAACTTCTAACAATGTCTTCACAATTAGTAAAACTGAAAAAGTTTCACTAATTATGAAAATGTTGGGAGTAAAGTAGCACAAGCTCAATGAGAACGCTTTGCTATCTCAAAACTAATATGTTTCTTTAGTCGGTTAAATAAATTTTCGTTGTGTATCATCGTGTTATAGATTTCATGTATATATATAATGTGAGATAAAGCCATAAATATGCTAACTACCCCTGAAGTTAGGCACCTTATATGTTTAAAGGTTGGACAATCTTTCTTTCCCGAATAGAAAACACTTCGCATGTTTTAATGGTAATGAAATTGTTGAGTGTAAAGAAGCATGAGAGCAATGAGATCCTTATTAAATTCGCAAATCTTGCACGTTTCGTTCAACAGTCATTTAAATGAATATCTATGAGTTGAATACAGTGTTATTTTATATACACTGTAATTATTACAGTGAGAGTAAGATGTGAATATACGGTCTATTATAAAACTGAGGTGCATTTCATCTGAAAGCAAAGTTTACCACTGACGACAGGATCAGTTTTTATCGAAATTAAAAATCAGCTCGATAATTTGAGTCACTGAAAAAATTTATATGCTTTCTCTCTCTCTCTTTCTCGGAACAGTATTTTATATTATATTATCTTCCGGCTGCAATTTGCTGATCGTTTAATATTTAATTTTAAATATATTTTTTTTCATTTTTATAGTTACTAATACTGCACTCTAAATATTTTTCGAAGTCAATTTTCGGATTTTATTCCAGTACCTGGTCAGCAATCTGGAGAGTAAAAATAGTTCCATATCATTTTAGACTGTTAATGTTGATCCCATTATCCTTCAAGGGTAAAAAAATATGAAACTAGAATTACAATTAAGTAAATATACCTTGTCAAAAGATTCAAAAACACCGAAGCATCCAGACCGTGCCAAATTCTTCTATTTTTTAGTATATGGTGACAATATATTTTATCTATCTAGTGTAAACTTAATTAATAAATGTATCCGTGTATTTGAAGCCGGTGATGTAGTTGTACTGTTTCGTGCTTCCAAGACACAGGTACCATGTTCGAACCTTGGGAAGGGTGAGGTCGCATTTTAACCTTTCAGTGGGTAGATAAATCTGAGTACCAAGTACTTTGAAACTAAACACTAGAGCTTTTGTATCAGGCTGACCATTTGACCTGGGCATATGCTCCGCACACCAGAGCCTTAGTGAAGAAAAAAGATAAAGGCATTTATATATATATATATATATATATATATATATATATATATATATATAGATATATATATATACATAAATATGTATATATATATATAAATATGTATATATATATATATATATATATATATATATATATATATATATAAATATATATATATATATATATATATATATATATAAATATATATATATATATATATATATATATATATATATATATATATATATATATATATATATATATATATATATATATATATATATATAAATATATATATATATTTATATATATATATATATTCATATATATATATATATATAAATATGTATATATATATATATATATATATATATATATATATATATATATATATATATATATATATATATATATATATATA
Organism: Latrodectus hesperus; assembly: GCA_037975125.1. Lineage (NCBI taxonomy): Eukaryota > Metazoa > Arthropoda > Arachnida > Araneae > Theridiidae > Latrodectus > Latrodectus hesperus. The sequence continues at coordinate 18,519 of JAJQOW010001123.1, forward strand.
TATACATGATATGTTATTCGTGCATGTCAGAAAAGAGTTTAATTTGCAAATTTGACTATCTCCCTCCTGATGAAGACGTTGTCCCTATGCTTTCATACAATCCTTTATATTTTATATTCTCAGCGATTTTCAAATTTTGTCTTACTAGTTTTACTGTTTTTCGCGTTTCATCTGGTATATATATATATATATATATATATATATATATATATATATATATATATATATATATATATATATATATATATATATATATATATATATATATTCATATATATATATATATATATATATATATATATATATATATATATATATACATGATATGTTATTCGTGCATGTCAGAAAAGAGTTTAATTTGCAAATTTGACTATCTCCCTCCTGATGAAGACGTTGTCCCTATGCTTTCATACAATCCTTTATATTTTATATTCTCAGCGATTTTCAAATTTTGTCTTACTAGTTTTACTGTTTTTCGCGTTTCATCTGGTATATATATATATATATATATATATATATATATATATATATATATATATACTATACCCATGCAATCCCACAAATTAAAATTTTTTTAAGAGTATGTTACCCTTAACTAAAAGATTGAACTTCGAAAAGGTTAATGAATTTACTTATAGAAGTAATGAGATAATACTTTTTCTCTGACTTCTCGAAATCCAAGTCTTTTTTACCTTTTTAATAGTGTCTTTTCTAGGAAAATAAAATTTATAACACATCGCTAAAGAATGAAACAGAGACACGCTTCAGTTGTTCCATAATATGTATTTTCGCAAGAAATTTATTTGTTTAAAAATACATATTTAAAAAATACTTCAAATTTTATTTACTTGACAGATCTTTCTAAGCTCAATGAAAATACATTTAGATTCGGTTCACTAGATAGGTAATATCCTGTTTGTAGTATCAGCCGCGCTGAATTCATAATCAAAACTCCATTATCCGAAATTATTTTTCTCCATAATATAGCATATAATATTTCACATCTCAAGCACTGTTGCCTTTTAAATATATAACAAACAATTTAAAAAGTTTCGAAAATAAAAAGAAAAGTTATTTATCGTCGGCACAAAATTCTTAAACTCACCCCCATAAATACATTATTATGAGAAACCTGATTTCGTTTAATTTTGCTCCATTTTCTTTCATTTTTTTTGTAAAGCCAGTTTTCAAAAATTATAACCCATCATCGTATTGGCCTGGTCTGGAACAAAAAAATTCGAAACTCAAATGAGTGGGAGTAATATCTTTGTTTACCAAACAAGAGGCGATAGAAGAGTAGAGCTGCTTGTAGATGTTTATGCCATTTCTCCCCACCCCTCCATCCGCAGCTGATTCGAAAGTCGTACACACCGTTCGAGATTATTGTTCAGCAGAGCATGAAAATGCGAATATAAGCCTAACCATAAACTGTAACCGTAAGCATGCCGCGTTACGCTTGACGAAGCATTAGAATATTTAATTTTCGCCGGTCTTTCAAGAAGAGGAAAGTTGTGAGTGTGGAATTATTTCTTTCATAAAAACTTATTAAGACTGGCTTACATAAAACAAAGAAATTGTATAAGAAAAACTCCATGGAAATAAAATTCATAAAATAAATTTGAGAATTTAATGATATAGCAAAAATAGTTTCTTTTTTTTGTTTGTTTCAGTAACACGCGAAAGAGATATAAAATTAGACACCTGTTATGACCAGAATTGTAACGTTCATTTTAATACAATGCCGCTTTCCCTTTTTGAAATTTAATGGCATTTTTTTTTTTTTTTTTTTTTTTTTACTTTTTGAAAAAATTTAAACAAAATTTCTTGTTCTTGGAAAAAGAATAATACAGAAAAAGTCACTCAATTACTTTATCACTAAAAGTTATTGCTTTAAGGTAAGCCATTCTTTTATATTCTACAGCAATGTTTCTCAACTGAATTTACTCCAAGGACCGGTAAAATATTTCGGCACGTTCGCGCGGACCGGTAATATTAATAATTTGACCCAATGCACAATTTTTCACAAAGATAAATCATGAAGACATACATAATTTTTAAAGCATTTTGTTTGTTATAATTTACATTTGTATATTCAACTTACTTATATAATATTGCATCGAGAATAAAAGCACCAAAATTTAATTAAAACTCCAAGAAAATTCCAACGTGAATGATATATTTATTTTTTTAATTAATATATTAGCCAAAACAACAATGAGTCGAAATGTGAACAACGTAAGTAGATACCAAATAAGCAAAAAATAATTTACCAAAATAAAGGATAAATAAAAACTAAAATTAAAGAGATTGCTGCTGGTCTTTGTTGCTGACTAAACTGTCAATCCTAGGCTTTAAGCCAGTTACAGCAATACGTAAAGCAAGTGCAAGAGCAAGTCAATTTCTATGTTTCGTCTTAATAACAGTCATAGCCGAAAATGTAGTTTCAAATGAGTTGAGGAAAAAGGCAATAAAATCTTCAACGCCTTTGCATGAAGATTGGGACTCTGTTGCAGTCTTTATCCAGAATTGATATATATTTATTGATTTGAACTGGGATTTAAGTCCTAGATCTGAAGACAGTTCAATAAGTTCTGTTTCCTGCTGAATAAGGACTGCTGAATAATAATAGATCTATTATAATTATAATAGACTGGCAACGCTGGTGGTATGGCAATTTATGAAACGCGTTTAGGCACATAGTTGCCAGTTTGTTTTATTTTTCATCAAAGATTACATTATTTTTTAAACTAGTAAACTATTATTATTGTATTGTAGGTACTGTATCGGTGGTCGGCCTATAAAAGCTGGATATTTCGCGGACCGGTAAATATTTCTTGCGGACCGGTACCGGTCCGTGGACCGGCGGTTGAGAAACACTGTTCTACAGCATTTTCTACGAAATTCTTGAAAGAAAATAACTAATAAAAATTATTCCGTACTATATTATATATTTGATAAATTTGAAATTACTTTCTAGTTTTAAAATTACCGAATCTTGAGCTGAAGCAATGAAAGTTCTAGGAGAATATAACTATCCAACATGTTGAAACTAAAAATATTCTCCGTGAGAGACACTCCTCTGAATGTAAGACATTTTATCTTCACTAAATACTAAATTGCATATTTGGTAAAATGATCGCTCTGCAGCATATCTGTAAAATTTGATGTATTTCCTTCCATACGCTAATATTTATTTCATTAAAACCTATTGTGGTATTTGTAATTTTTTATTAGAGTAGACTACAATTTGGTATAAGACATTCTTTTTGAAAAAGATAATTAAATGTTGAATTATTACGCTTTTTAAAATAATTTTATCTGTATTTTTACAACTGACAAATTTTAAATTTTTATGTGGGTAACCTTCAAAGTGGTGAGTGATTGGGAATTTTTCCATTTAATTGACAACCTTGCAGCAATTAGACCGGGCTATTTATCAGTTGAATGTTATGCAGGAAGATTGTATGTTATGGATGCAACAGAAATATTTGACACTTTATTTTAATTGGCGTCATAATAACATTGTCATACCATTAAATGTAAGCAAATTCGAAATACAAATCTAACAATGATTTACTAAATGAAATTATTTCAAAGTAAAATATGTGAGATTTGATCTGTATTGTTGATCTATGGGATATAATTACTTTCTTTACCACTTTCCTTATGTACATCTATGCATTTTCCCAGACCTCCTCTCTTGTCACTTAATTGTATATAAGATTTTCTAATAGGCCGTGGTAGCCTAGTGGTTAGGGCATCGACCTTCCGTCCGGTAGAGCGGGGTTTGATTCCCAATCCCACCAGAGACCCACTGAATACACGTGATATATATGCTTGTTACATCTGCGGAATCAAAAGTCCTGTGTTTGATCGGAGAGCATTTACCATGGGTGTAATGGTCTGGAGAAAATTTCCTTCTCCTCCTGATCAATGTCAAAATTAAGAGAGGGGATCCTCTGGTGGTGCCATCTATCGAAGCAGTCTTAAAGCAAAGTCGTACTTTCACCTTCGTAGTGCTCTAGTTAAGCGAAAGACGCACCCTGTTGACTTAAATTCGCATAGCCGTCGGCAGAGCGAGCTTGGCTTGTCCAAGTGTCATAAGTAACAACAACAACATACTTTTTGAAAGCTCTTTTGAAGTGGATGACCAAAAGTCAGACATTGAGGAATTCATCGTTGTGCAACATGTTGAGGTAAGACTAAGTGGCATTCTTATAACAGAAATACTTAAACCTCTTGATTAACAAATCATTACGCACTTTTTATTGATAGTCGCTATAAGTTAAAACAAATCATTTCGCTTACATATAAAATCGCCCTTAAACCATCGGCTCCTGTATTATTTACATTGCTCATACATCATACATTATTTACGAGCACACATTATGTCTATGATTTATGTGTATTCCAAGAGGTCATAATATATTGATGAGCGTTTATTATCAGCCCTACGAAGCATTATAAATTGATGCAGCATTTGAAATAGCAGGTTATTCATTTGAAGAATTGTTTACTGCACTGCTGTGTTGGCTAAAATGTTACATTTGGTTTGTGTTACATTGTTACATTTGCTAAAAAGTTACATTTGGTTACATCTGTTGTGTTGGCTAAAATTTACATTGAAAATATTTCTTTTTCTCTCTCTTCAGGATCCACTTGTAGAAAAATTAAAATTGCATTTTATTTTACTGAAAGTCACATTGTGCCATCTTTTCAAATCTCCAGAGAAACAACTAAATATAACTGCCAAGTCAACAACATAAATATAGAGGAACTCACAGTTTTTTAATTATTTTAATAGATGGTATATTATTTATAGTACACATCATATTATAAATTGGATTAAATTTGCATTGAAAAAATTAACAAATTCAAGTTTTGTAAGACTCTAAATTTATAATAATCATTTCTGAGAAATAATATGAGTCAATTCAATTCCTTCAATCAATTCATTAAATGCTTACATTTCAATACCATGGTGGAAAGAGAGTTTTAAGTATATATAAATAATTTAAATGCTTAAGTGTTGTCATATTTTAGTTAAATATAAAGATATTTAATTCAAAGTTGAGTAATGTTTATTTTTAGAACAAATAATTAAAAAAATAATAGTTTAAATTTATTTCTGGATAAAACCCATTCCTAGAAAGGGAGAACTCAATAAAAGTTAATTCCAGCTGCATGTTTCTGTCAAGGGAATTCCTTAAGCAAACTATTTCATAATTTTAAAATATTGTCAAATGACCAGATCAACAAATGAGCAAGTCTCATCAGCACTTTACATCCACACAAAACTATATTGAGTTTTTAACTAGCATTGCCTATTACATGATATTCTCTGAGTAGGTTAGGTATTGAACCGACTAACAAGGACTTTCTCTGTAAGACTACTGGCACTTCACTGAAACATTATGTTTCAGATTTTACCGGGAGATTTAAATATGTTACTTGCAAATTCTTTTCTTTTTATGCCAAAAAATAAGGACAGTCTGATTTTTTTTTTTTAAATTCTATAGAGACCCTTAGAGTATTTTCAAAAAGATTTGAATTGTAAATCTGCATATTTTACATTAATTACATGTGATCCACACATTATTGTCTTTACATATTTACTAATTTATTTCTAATTTACACGCTTATTCTTTTATCTCCATGGCTTAGATTGTGGGAGTTGTGTAAGTCGGCTTCGTGCGGTAGAATACGTCACTCCCTTTAAAAGAAGTCCTGTAAAAAGAAAGCGGCGGATTCTGGCGATGGGACGTAAGTGGGAAGTCGTTTAAAAGTAGACGCACATCATCAAGTATTTTTCGTCTCGTTGTCTTGAAGGGGGATTTTCCACCAGCTTCATTTTGGGAAAAATGTTGGGACAGCAAAGCGCTAATACCACTCTCGTTACAGTTTTGAATAGAGCATGTTTTCGTGTGTTGTGATAAAATTTTGAAATAGGGGCTCACACACACAATTTTAGGATAAAATCAGTATTATTGTTACACATAATTAGTTTTATTCATTACTGTATTGGAAGACAATTTTTAAAATCTTTTTATTCAGTGTATATCTCTGACGAAAAACATTTTGAGAGATTTGGTTTCGATAATTTTTTAATGTCTTTCTGTATAGATTTTAATTCTGATTTCGACGATTTTTGATGCTTTAATTATAAGAATTGGATGAAATTCCTGCAAAATAAATGTATACTTTATTATTCAACAAATCTAGATCAAATCTAATCCGCTGTAAACGGAATTTCAGCTAACGTAGATTGACACTGTTCATGATCTAGTTAAAAGAAATCTGATCATTCGCGTCAGAGGTTGAAAGAGATCCAAAGTTGACAGTGAACTGATACACAGAATTCAGCAGCTTCAAAATATGAAGTTTTGTAAACAAAATAATTCGGCTGAATACAGTTATTAAAAATGAAATAATGCGAATTTGTTAATTTTGATTAGAGGAATAGAATCATAAGAAATGGTACGAAAGAGAAGGAAGAAAAAAAACATGTGTATTCAATAATATAAACTGCCGACCGATTGGCTGAGTGGTTAGCGTTCCTGACTCCTGAGCTGTGGGTCCCGGGTTCGAATCCCGGTTCGGGCATGGATGTTTCTTTCCTTCTCTGTTCTCTCTGTCCTTTCTTCTGTGATGTTGTATGAATGTGGCCCGCCCTATAAACGGGTTTGTGGTGGTATGGCGCGGTAACACTACTCGTCTCCGTGACTTGGTTCACAGTTACTAGCTGGGTAACGATAAATGAGTAGCAGTTTCTGGCCTTGTTGTGGTATAGGGTTCAGTCACCCTTGTGTGCCCGCCATTGGATAAAAAAAATAATATAAACTTTAGGCTTAATGATATAAATTTAATAAACATTTATTAATTAGTCTTACAATTGATACACACAAAACAAAGAATTAAATTTATTCGCATAAAATCTCTGCGTAATTCATTCTTTTAAATACGGCATCATTTTTCTTAATTTTATACTTTTTTAAATCTTTTATCTATAACATAACAATTAACGCAATTCGATAAAAAAGTGTATGTTATTTGACACACTGCTAATCTAAAACACTCGTAATATTTATCTGAAATGTGGCTTTTTAAATAAAAAATGGATTTATTTTAAGATTGATCATTTTAAATGCCCATTGTGTATAAAAATATACAAGACATTAATGTAAACTCGCGCAATGATAGCTACTCCAAAATACTGAGACATTTGAAGACCAACAAGGATTAATTTACTTATAAAATAGATTTCCTTTGAAGAAGAGAAAATACATTTTACTTTAAACACAGAAAGAAGGCATTGATTTTACAGTCTCTTGATATGCGAGTGGTCCCTAGAGCGTTCCGAAGTTGTTAGAAAATCAGGGGGCACATTTTATTATTTGGAAGCGTTGGGCGACATCAACTGCTGCAGGGACAGAAACTGCGGAAGCCGCTCTGTAATTGAAAATAATGGGTCTTCTCGCTCGCCATTTAATGTGCTAACCAATGCCTTGGACTGAACAGCTGTTCAGCTCCGCACTTTTTATTTTATTTTCCACAAAAGCAATCCGTCTTTTCTCAGACTTTCCAACATTATTTCGGTAACGCTTCTTCTCTAATTCCTTCCCATTTGCCAACGCAAAAATCTTTATTACTGAAGATCCCAAAGTTGATTTTATTGCAAACTTTATAAGCAAAATGTGTTCCGGATACAATAATAATCTTATGTCACATATTTAGATGTTCGTATTCCTTCAATGTATGTTTGTTACATATTTTATCTAAATTATGTTATTACCATGATGATGTTTAAACAATTATAGATATTTGACTCTACAAGTAATAAAAAGTTAATGCATATTTAAAAAGAGATTAAACAAAAATTTAAACATTGAACAATATATTTTTCTATTAATACGAATGGAATGAAAAATACTTCAATGCAGGCATTAAAAATTATAAACGATTACAAGGATTATAGTTCTTCTTCTTCTTAGAGTTGGGTTTGTATGTCATTGGGCACCTCTGCTTTTATCAGCATTTTGTACTATTAACTCCAAACCCAATGTTTCCTAGTTCCAGTTGCTCGGGTCACCCACTTTATTAATAAAGTCCGATAGCCCTTTAATGGAGTCTAGGTGTAACTCTCTAGTATGGATGATGCCTAAAGAAGTTAATCTAGGAAGGGCAAGAGCCTCGCATTCGTAAATGATATGCTTGGCTGTTTTCTCTTGCGTATGACATTTCCTGCAGATGGGGTCTTGCTGAAACAGTCCCATTTTATGGAGGTGTTTTCTGAAATAGTAGTGCCCAGTTATGAAGCCTACGATTAAACGTATCTTCTGCCTAGAGCATCTAAGAATTTCAGAGGCAATCCTCGCTGATGATCCACAGATCATACTTAGGATTACAGTTTGTTTGAAATCGGAGTCAAAAAGCTACTACATCTCATAAAACAGTACAAAAAATATATACGTGTGTGAGTAATTAGTACATATATTAAAACACTTCCTAATTGGTTAGAGATAATTTAAGTTTTATTCTCCTCGAGAAAATTGAATTAGAGTTGTTTTATGAAGTTTGCTTCACACACACACATTTCTAAAGATATTATAAATCAAAAGAATAGAAATACGTTTTGTAAGTTTAGAACTAAAAAATTTTCGATTTCATATTCAATCTAGTAGGACGACTCATCATAATTCCTGTTTCTTTCTCTCTATCAAAGCCTATTAATAAAAAAGCATACTTCTGGCTATTAAAAGTGCTACACCAACATGGGAATTTTGTATTCGTGAAATTTACGTGATAGGACGAAGATGGTGAGATAAACTGATTAGTTTTCCAACGCATTCAGGAGAAATAAAACCACAATAGTGACAATTATAAATATTTAAATGAAATTGTACATTAGATTTCAGCAAACATTGTAATTCCCCAATAGATTTTCTACTGAAGAGCTCATTAGCAAACAATTAGTACTTAGAGTCAAATTTGTTTTTCTTTTAATTTAAATTAAATTTTTTTAATTATATGTTCCTTTCAAATTTTTTGACAGACTTTTGAATGATATTATTGCATTAGTTCCCATGAAGTTTTAAATATTTTATACATTTTCTATGATTTTTAAACATACAAGGTATCTACAAAAAATCTGTCACATTTTAATATTTAATAATTGATAAATTAATACGAATTTAAGTGAATAATATTAATTACCGGGTAGATATTTATGGTCTTGTCAATAAAGTTCCAAATTTGCTCCTTTTGGACATAGAGAATGTGAAAATGGGAATCAATTTCCCACAAGCCACGAATAACATCAACTGTTGATATACACCTTCTGTAAACAGTGCGCTGAAAAATCTTAAAGAAAGAAATCTAACCGTATTCTATCAGGTGTGATCTGGATATCAAAGTAATCGAGTCTAACACATCTTTTTGCGAAATAGTCAACTCAGATGATGAAGATAAAATATTCAAACTGAAAATGGAATCTGCCCACAATTAAAAACATTCAAAGATGATATTCACTAAGGAATAATTATTCAAGCAGGAAAGGAAAAATGTATCCTGACGTGCAATAGGACGATTGTTTTTCATATCTTCCTCACCTAATGACATATTAAACATCATAGTTATGTCAGATGTTTTACAGGTTTTTGTACAGTAAATAATTCACTTTTTATATTCAAAATGAATGTATATTAATATGATTTATATTCAAAATGAATATTCTTTTCTTAATAATTTATTGTAGATTCGTGCAGTGTAACAATTCAAATTAAAAGAAATACTAAAAAATAATTTGTTTTTCTTTTAATTGCAAATATTATGTCAATCAAAAGTATGCGTCTTGGGGAGATAATAAATGGATACTTATTTCAATAGGAAAAATTTAAAGCTCTTAATTTTATAATCAATCTATTTTATTTCTTATATGTATTGGATGTTGGAAGTTTCTTTAATATAAAATAATAATTGAACAGCTAGTGCTTTGGCCTTTAATTCAACAGCTCATAGGTTCGATAACCAATTCTTGTGTATATGTTTGTAGTTTCGAAATTCATTTATAAAGGTAAGTCATGATCAATTAGTCCTTATTTATAAAAAGTGATTTCGTAATGTGACCAAAAAGTTAGTAATGACAAAATTTATCTCTCGCAAACAAAATTTGTCATTTAATGATAGATATTTGCGGAAATATGAGCCTTCATCCATATAAAATAAGTATGTTACGACGTATAAAAAATATTAACTCTCTAATTTAGATGATATTGTATATTACTTTGTGTTCTCAAAATTTTCGACTAACTGCTATAAATATAGAATGCAATATTGGCCTATAATGTAGATAAATAAATGCAAAGCAGTTGTTTTGTGATATTCTATTTGTGTCCTTATTACGCAAATAGAATAATACAAAACAATAATATGCATTTTTTTCATCGGGAATTCAACAAATATTTACCAGATATATAAATATTAATCGTAATAGTTATCCCCTAATCATTACTTAAAAATAATATTTTGAAAATATACTCATTTTAAAAATATACTCATAATATACTCATTTTATTGTTGAAAATATACTCATTTTAAATTTTAAAAAATTATGCTGAATAAATGTGATGGAATAGTATCAATCAACTGAAAATCGTGAATGAAAATCATAAAATAAACGCAATTTTCATCTTTAATTGAAAATTAAACCATTAAGTTTTCTTTTTTAACTAGGAATTAAAATAACAATTGTTAACTTTTGCAAACAAATAAGGAATATAAATAAATTTATCTCAAATTTTATCTTTTTTTTGTAATTATATTATTATTGAGACAAATTTCGCAAACTTTATTTGGCTTTTAAGGTTTTTATTTGAATCAAAAATCATTTATACTATTGAATCCACTGAATATATTAAATGTATTTGTGTTTGTTATGAATATTGTTGTAAGCGAAATAATTTGGTCCATACATACATGACCCCAATACGCAGTCATTATCTTTATTTTAAACTATAATTTCCTTTGAGTATCAACTTAACTGGAACCGCTTCCCTCGTCTCATTAATTTTCGTTATAGTTCAATTCCATCAAAATACTTTATTTGTATATTTGATATCTTTCAAAATAAATTACCGTCAAGTTGATTAAAATTTTTAAATGTCTGTTCTTTAGCAAGCTTTCTAAGATTTTTTTTTATTATTATAAAAATAGAGAACTTAGAGATTTCCTTTTATTCAAATAAAAATTTCTGAATTTCATTTCAATCCTATCCCATTATAAACTTGATACGTGCGTTTAAATAAAATTAGCTTTTGATAAAAGTAATATTTTGACTGTCATGTTTCAGTTACTTAAAATAAATCCTGGGTAAGATTTAAATTTTTAAATGCCCTGTTATTTTTATGTAAATGTCATTCAAATAATTACAAATATGATTCTTAATGCTTTAAATTTGGTAATGATATCTGCTTTTTAATAATTTGGATTTTAGATTGCTTCCTTTTTTTATTTCAAGTTATCGATAAATTACAGTTACTCTATAGTTAAGGAAGCCCGGTGCCATAGTAGCATATGTTCGAGCTTAGGTTGGGCAAGGTCGATCATCCCTTCAGTGGGTCGGTAAACTGAGTATCAAGCATGCTTGAGAATTAAACTCTGGGAGATTCGTGCTATGCTGACCACCTTACCGGGACATAAACTTCGCACTCCTTGACCCTCGGTCAGAAAACAAATATGGACACTGTTGCCTTGGTCCGCATATGAACTGACCTGCCACAGGTTTAGTTTTATAGTTAAGAACATTGATTACAAATGTTTTTAATTATGAAGCAAATTCAGGTTTTAATAATATTTTAAAACTTAGTTTACGCTATGAAGCCCGGTGGCTTAGTGGCAGCGTTTCACGCTCCCATGACACAGGTCCGAGGTTCGATCCTCGGGCTGGGCAAGGTCGACTCAGCCTTTCATCCCTTCAGTGGGTCGATAAACTGAGTACCAAGCATGCTTGGGAACTAAACACTGGGGGTTTCACGTTAGGCTGACCACCTAACTGGGACATATGCTTCGCACCCCAGGGCCCTCGGTCATGAAAACAGTTATGGGCCCTGTAGGCCTTGGCCCACATGGGCTGTCGTGCCATGGAGTTTAGTTTAGTTTACGTTTTGTTGGTTATTTACATAATATAAAGTGCTATATATATATATTGTGTTTTCCTCAAAAACATATCAGTGACAAAGGCAGAAGCAAAATTGCATAAGAATTTAACGATGCTGAATTGAAATTGAGAAAGAATCTCAAATACGAAAAGAAAGTTCTAAATTCAATTTTAGCTATTGTTGTACAACAAGACATGTAATGTTGAGTTGATTATTTCAAAATACGCTCGTTTGTCAGAGTGTAAGCTTGGAAATTTTCCGTGTTTCCTCCTTTTCGACACGTAAATATGGTTCATCATACATAAAAAATCCTCTCGAAAGTCAGTAAACGAAGAGGTTTCAAGTATTTTCCCACCATTATGCGGAATTAAATCATTACAAATAGATTTTTACAGAAACAATGTAATGTTATGATCAATAATATACTTATTTATTACTTATTTAGGTATTTAATCATTAATTTTATTATTTAAAATTCAAAATTTCTATATTTTCACATTCTGATCATCATATAAAGACATTCACAAAATTTATCTTTTTAGAATTATAGATGGAGATGTTGAATTAACATTTGATTTTAATTGCTTTAGGAATATCGTGCAATGTTTGAAAATTTATTTCCTTCTTTACCAAGCTAGAATATTCAGAAACACCTAAAATGCGACGAGAATTCTTCACACTTATTTAAAGTGACATTTGGGTTAGAAAAGTCAAACAGTTGAGAGAGAAATATTTTAACATGACAGTTTTACCTAATTTTGTATTTAATTAAAAGAAAAAATGTTGAACATTGCTCTTTTCATTTTTCAAAAATGACCAACACACCAATTAAAATTTAACTGAATTTGTTTCATTTTAAGCGCTTACTTCATTTTCCATTCTTTTAAAAATGAAGTTAAATAATCATTTAGCTTATCGATTTATGAAATTACTCATATAATTCCTGCTTAACATTCTTTCGATTTGAAATATTATATATATATATATATATATATATATATATATATATATATATATATATATATATATATAGCTAACCATATTTTGAATTATTCAAAATTCTAACTTTGTAATTCCAGAAACAATATATTCTTTTATAGAGGTAGGCACTTAGGCTGATTAACCCTTCGCCATAACATGGCTGGAAACTGCTACTCATTTGTCGTTAGACAGAGGGTACCTGTGAACACGAAGGCGAGTAGCATTGCCTATACCATATCAGCCCAAACCCGCTTATAGGGTGGGCCACATTCATACATTCTCACAGAAGAAAGGACAGAGAAACACAGAGAAAGTGTCATCCATGCCCGGACCGGGATTCGAGCTCGGGACCCATAGGATTCAGGAACGCTAACCACTCAGCCATCGGTCGGCGTCTTTTGCATTACAGAAATCGTACTTCTAGTATGTTGTGCAAAAAAGGAAGTACGAGGACCGTCCATCACATCAAGACTTAAAAGTACTGGAATTAAATACCAAGATAAAGAGATTGTACGGTTTCTTTGTCTTGTTCTAATTTAATGCAGGATTTTCTAAATCATTTTATCTCATGTCGTGATAAGGAAAACTTGATTTTTGAAGATTTCACATAATTTAGAGTTCATTGTAATCATGTTTATCATAAAAAGTGATAAAATTTTGATTCAGTTTAATACGTCACTATTATGATATTCTTTATATCACAGTGTGAGTAACATACACACCAATTTCTTTTAATGATTAAACATAAATATATTCGAGAATATGTATTTTCTGCTTTTCTTAATTGTGTTTATAATATTGAATTCTTCATATTTTGATTGATTTTCTGCACTTTTCATAATTGATATATCATAAAACAAAGGTCAAGATTTTAAAGCTACATTACATACCGTTATATTATTTGCTATAATGTAAAGCAGCGTTTGCGCTGATTTAGTGTTCTATCGGAAGTTATGTTATTTTTTTTAATTATTCATGGAAAACACATAAGAATGTTTAAATTATCATCTGAACTTAATATCAGTTCAGAGAAAGATAACGTTTAATAGAATTATATAAAAAAGTAAACTATATTTATAATTAATAAACACTAAACGATGTATGACATATTTATAGCAAATTCATTTAAATAAGCAAAACATATTTGTTGTTAAAAGTTAAACTTCTCAGAAATGTATACATTTGTATGCTGTTTTTTAATAATGTTGAATTCTGTTCTTGCTAGTGGAATTTTCATTTAATTTCTATATTGATTCCCTAAATTTTAAATTTATTAAAATTGTGTTTGTAATTTCAATATAATAAAAAAAGGACAAATATTACAATTAATATCATTATATAAAAGAAAATGCAGCCACATTTTTTAATCAATATATACACTATAATAAGGGATCATTTCGAAATAATTTCTGACTTATCTTTCATTTACCAATTATTTTATTAAATTAATTAATATAAGATAGGAATTATTTAATGTAAGAAGTTTAGGATAGTTCAAAGATAATTTCGAATTCGTATTTCACTGTTCTTTCATGATTTTTATAACTTTTCATTCATTTATTTTTATAACAGAAATCTCAATAGAATAATTCATTCATAATTATAAATTATACTCAGTGGTACTTCAGCCCATATACGGCCAAGATAATGCAATGCTCATCTCTGTTTTCCTGACCGATGGCCCTTGGTGCGAAGCATATGTCACGGTTAGGTGGTCAGATTCACGTGAAACACCCAGTGTTTAGTTCCCAAGCGTACTTAATCCTATCAATCCCCTGAAGGGGTGAAAGACTGACACAACTATAAATAGCATAGGTAAATTAATTATTATGGAGATGATTTATTGTTATCGGTTATTAATTTATTAATAGTTTACGGATATAAAATATGTATATATATATATATATATATATATATATATATATATATATATATATATATATATATATATATATATATATATATATATATATATATATATATATATATATATATATATATATATATATATATATATATATATATATATATATATATATATATATATATATATATATATATATATATATATATGAACAACTACGCTCTTCAAATTTATCTACTTCAGTAAGTTTAACCTATTGTCTGTTTTTCAACAATGTATTAATTAAACAGTCTTTCACTTAAAAAATATCTTTTATGTTTTTCCCAAAAATTTAATGCTACTGAAAACTTTTGTAATTTTTTTAAAAAAATTGTTGCTAAATTTGAATTTATTCAAAACATTTTTCAATTTAATTACAGCAAATGTTTTATTTAATTTAAAGAAAAGAAAAATTTTAAAAATAGCATTCTTTAATAATAAAGTGAACATTTAAAAATCTTCATTAATATTTCAAAATTTTAAGTGAAAACAAGCAATTGAAATTATAGATTCCAACCAATTATTTTAATGAATTCAAAATTATATGCAGCTCAATTTATTAACTATTACTGTTAAAAGAATTTAAATTTTAATGGATTTTTTAGCATTATAAATTGAGATAAGACTCTGCCAATGAAGTTAAATGTATCAAAAAGTGTAAATTTATCATCCTTGATTTTCGACGGATCACTCAAACTACTATAAGCCAATCATCATCTCATTGTCTTACATTTTTTTCTTTCATTGTTATAAGAAAGGTTTGTACAACTTGCGTAAAATTACATTCGATTTTGGAGCTTGGATTATTAAATTGTCTTATTAGAGTTACATTTCGTTTTATTTTTTTGAAGAAAAATATCAAAAAAAAAAAAAATTTAAATATTTAATTTGATAAAGAATCAAACAAAAAATTAGTGTAACAAAACTTCTTCAATAATATAGTTATTTAAACTAATTAAGTTTAGAGTTATTTATTTATTTGGAATTATTTGCGATTACACCATTAGAAAACAATGCAATAATATGCTTAAAAAGATTGTCAGAGGAAATTACGAGTTTCTGTTAGTTATTTCTTACATAATTTTATTAACATCACAATTAATTGAATTAGAAGAATTTGCTTTCCCCAAATAGTTTCACGCCGAGCTGGCTGCTGAATGGTTAGCGCTCTTGCCTTCGGTTCAACAGTACGTGGGTTCGAATCCCACCTTGGGCATGGATGTTTGTAGTGGTTCAGGATCCATTTTAAACCGTAGGTCCCGGTCTAATTAGCCCGCTTGTGCAAAAATGGCCGTTGAGCGACGAACAAAACCAATTAATTTCACCCTGTTTAAGTTTTTATTCATAATCATTTGAGAAAAAGATTCAGGGGTTTTACTCCTATAATTTAAAATTGTTTCATGGCTTTAAAGTTCTAATTGAATTTCATTTTTCGTTAAGGCTTAAAAAGTTCAATTTTTATTTCGTTTCAACACAAAAATTTGTGCTAAAGACATTACATACAGAATTTTTCAATAAAAATCATCTAAAGATTGTTGAAAAATAGTTTATCTCATCATTACGAAAACATTTACACATATTTTACTTATACCGTAATTTTTTATTCGAAGTGCTTTTATATTATAATGATTTTTGTTTTACACATTTATAGTAAAACTATTACAAGACTTGACCACTCTCAAAGAGGTATATTATTAAAAACTTGTAGTTTGTAAAGGATTTTACATAATAAACTATTAAATATAAAAAATAATTACTCACTATTTTATAGCTATTTAAAACCTGATTGTGTGTTGTATCTTATCTGATAGTCGAAATATTTTTTTAATCAATTTGAATTATTATTAATTTAAAAGTGATAACTTTAATAAATAAGATTGTGCTTAAATATTATAAAAATATGTATATAAATATTTATGAATACATAAAATTCTTTTAAATTATTTTTTTATAGTTTTATGTTTATATCTGTTTACGATTACTATATTATGTAATTTAGAAGTATGTAATGAAATATGTGGCAATTTGTTTCTCCTTTTAAATAAAGCTAAAACAAATTTTGTTTTATTTTGATGATAAAAAATGAAATTGCACCTGATTTATTTCCTCTCCACCAATCTTTATAGCTATCTTTTTCCCTAGCGATTCAAGTGCGTCGATCTCTTTTTACGTAATGCATATGTATTTACGTCTCTTCAGATTATTTACAATAATCACACATTTACATTAGTTACATTTTTTATAATCATTATACTAAATTATTTAGAGCAATACAACGTACCATTTATAGAAAACAGCTTCACCTTATTAGAAACATGAAAATAAGTCGTCTTTTCATTTCAAATCAATCCATTATTTAAAAAGGAAATTACTGTTTAATGAAATCCTTAATTTTTAATTCTAATAACGTATTTACAGTAATAATATATGAAAAGTAATTAAAAAGGAACAGGCATATATTACGATCAAAACAAATACTATATTTGTGGGAATGTACGTGTGTTATTATAAATACAAATACTTGCTTAAAAAAATACAAAACCGAAAATAATAATAGTTATATATGTTTAATTTTATTGCCTGGAAATTATAATTCATGATATTATTGCTGTTTGTTAAGCTTTTTGCATAAGTTATGAAGCAATCAAAATTACTTTATTTTGCTGCAAAAGAAAATTTAAAATAAAAATTATTCGCATAGAAATACGATATAAAATATTATATTTAGAATAAGTACTTATTGAACGGAAAGTGCAATGGAATTCTAACCATCATAAAAATTAACTAGAACCACTAGAGCGTTTGTTATACAAAATATTTTTTTAATTTTAAAGTTTAATTTCCTCGCTATTAAAAAATAAACATTTTAATTTAAAAAAGCAAATATTTTGAAAATTTTTCTGTAATTTTATCATTAAGAATTAATGTAACAATGATGCATGAGTTTTGAACAACGTCTAACCTCATATTTGCTAATTGTTAACAACTTTTTAGAAAAAAGCTACCTCTAAGTAATACATATATATATATATATATATATATATATATATATATATATATATATATATATATATATATATATATATATATATATTCAATTCTATATATATATATATATATATATATATATATATATATATATATATATATATATATATATATATATATATATATATATATATATATATATATATATAGGAATTGAATGACAGAGTTTCGAATGTATATCAATATTAAGTTAATGGTCACTGAAGCGATACTCGTAAACATTCCAAATGGAAAAGTTACAGAAACATTTTAAAAATAAAAGAAATAGATCCCTTCATAATTTCTTCCGATAGCATAAAATAAAATAACAGTTAAATTTGAAAATGAAAAAAAAAATTATCTTCAATATTACAAAACAAAACTTTATTTTAATAAACTCGCGAAATATAAAACTGAAAAAATATTTAAAACAGAATCGAGTTGAATCTTAAATTTTGCTTAATACGATGCCTTTTTTAAAAAAATTTCTTGGTTTTGTAAATTTTTGAAAAGCATTTTTCAAAGCATAATAAAACTGAGAGAAAGGTTCGTAGAAAAATTTTATTGTTTTAAAAATGCCAAATTGAAATTCAGCTTAAAAACTATTGCAAAGCAAAATGAAATTTAAAATAGAATTATTAAAATAATACATAAGTTTATTAAAAAATATATATAAGTGAAAATATATAAGAAAAATATATAAGGTAATACTAAACGCATGCTGCAAATTGTTTATTTAGTTGGTGAAATTAATTTAAATTACGTAACTTTTAATTCACACTAAAAAAATAGAATTTCATTACTAAATTATTTTTATTTATTAAATTCGAATACTCTAAAATTTGATTTGGATATATTTTGCAAAATGAAAAAAAATCTTATCCAATGAATTCTAGCAGTTTCATTGATAAATATTACAATAGGTAAGTAGTCTTTAAAATCACTATTAATGAATATCCTATGGTAATACTGAAGTTTGTATTGTTAATAAATACTCAGTGTATTTTATTAATGTGTATTATATTTTATTAATTTATTTAGTTATATTTTATTACATTAAAAAAGTATTCTAGATCAAATTTTGAGCTAAAAAACATCGATTTTTTTTTTTTAAATAATTCTGAATTTGAAACACTAAAACTCAAATTTTTATACTCGAACATTTTTGGTTTCATGAATAACTGTATTTAAGCATTCTGTCTCAAATTGTACAGCATAGTGATCACTTATTACATCAATATTAGTCATTAAACTAGACTTTTTAGCAGTCATTAAATTTTTGTTAAATTATTCTAGACAAAAGTTTATGATAAAGCATTTGAATATTTTTGAATTTTATGGACTCACGAATTAAAATATTTTATATATTAGTTTGAATATATTAATATAATTTTTAATATCGATTAAAATATGTTAAAAGAATTGAAATAACAATTTATTTGTTTCAAAAAAAACATGTTCAAAAACACTTTAAAAATTTGTAGGATTTATTGGAGACTGTTTAAAAATTTTTGAAGAAAGAGATGCAAATCATACTCATGATTTAATTTTCAAAACTGCTTAATAAGTCATATTTATTTTCATGAACAATCTAAGATAATTATATAAATGAATAACTTTCAAATGGTTGTAACTTTCTCCGCTAAAATTTTAAACCTTTGTTCAGAATGATAAAAACACGGGATAAACATTTAATTTAAAAATTTAGTTTTTTTTTATGAGAAACTATTTTAAAACTAAATTTAAAATTGTTTCCTGATGAGCGACTGAAATTTTCACTAAAATATTTACTTCAAAGAAAAAACGTATTAAATTATTTTACTGATATTACATATGAAACCAAGCAGTCGTCTTAAAACAACGATGAAGTTAAATATTTTTCCATTGAGCTTTCCTACCGTTGAAATAAATAGTACGAATGTAATGAAAAGCTAGTAAAGTTGAAACTATGAAATTTGATCTAATCTATATAAAATAAACATATATAAAGAACAGATATATAAAATAAACATATATAAAAGAACAGATATATAAAATAAACATATCTGTTCTTACTTTTTGAGCATCTATTATTAAGGCATCGTAGAAAATGTTACCAAATTCGATATAAATAAATATCAATTTTAAAAAAAATATATTGATTTTTCTGAAGTCAAATTTTTGCAGGTAAGCTTTAAGTTTTACTTTTTAATCATTTAATAGTAGATATTTAATTTATATTCTACTCGCGTGATATAGATTAAATAAAAGATGAGATTAACTCAAAATGAAACCGAATCCTAATACTTCATCGTGAACAGATTTTAATCAACATAGAAAATTTAATACCAACAGAGTATAAACGAAAAATTTTTCTATTAATAATGTTTACTCGTTTTAAAAAAAAATGTGAGATAATCCATGAGCAGTTTCCAGTTAATTTAATCACTAAAAACATTTTCCTCATTTTATATTTTCAATTAAATGTGTATGCAGTTTTAAATATATTCTGTATTAAAATATCTTGAACTTTCTAAATTATAATTAAACATTTTCTATCGTTGACATTTTGTATTTTTAATATTAAAGCAAAGTAACATTTAATGAAAGAAATATTATTTACATTTTTAGATAAATTCTATACATGAAAATTATCTATCTATCTATCTATCTATCTATCTATCTATATATATATATATATATATATATATATATATATATATATATATACATAGTTAATAGTATATTTTATAAAATACAATTAATACAATGAAACAAAATACAATAAAAATGCCAAATGGAGAATAGTACATTGAAAATATTAAATGGAAAACAATTTAATATTTTCAATGTACTATTCTCCCTTTGGCATTTTTATTGTATTTTGTTTCATTGTATTCATTGTATTTTATAAAATATACTATTAACTATATTGTACCGAGCTTCACGGGTTCGTGTCGATTGAGAGTTGAATAAAGCAACCACTTAATGAACACAAGACTTTTATTCGTAAAAATTTCACAAGGTAAACGAAATTCCCGCTGTAACAATCACAGCTACAATTCGTCAGATAGAATAATAAGAAACAGCTTCTAATCACAGGTCTCAAATACCTCAGACAGAGAACAACTAGCAGTCACAACTAATCGCGCGTATTCACTCACTGACTGTCTTCACAATACTCTACTACTATTCCATGTCGGGCTGCGGTATTTATACCTGACTTGGCGGAGAAATCTACCAATTTCGCCAAGGCTCTGGAAGCTTCTAGGCTATCTCGAAAAATATTGGTCCTAGAGCTTAGGTGATGGATGTTTCCAGAAGTATCGATTTCTCGCCAAGTCGCCAAAAATCTCGCCAACCGTCGCCAAGTCGCCAAGAATCTCGCCAACTGTCGCCAAGTCGCCAAATCATTAGGAAATCCGCTTTTAAACTACAACACGTCTAAATACCGCAATTTTTGCCCAAAATGTGAGAATTTCTGATCTGTCTGAGATATTTTACGACAAATATAATCATTATTTACAAATTTGTAACATTGCCCCCTCTCAAGGACTGCACGTCCCGGGCAGTACAATCCCCTGATAGGAGGCCAAATTTAATATAAAAGAATTTACATTTCAAGAGGATACAGAGCACATTACATACACAAGCAACTAAAAATACAAGAAAATAGAAAAGATTAAAATTATCTATACTATTTACAAACAGACCATGGTCTACTGATTTTTACTCTACATTACGATAAGGAGCTAATCTATCATAATGTACTACCTTTGGTTTTGAAGCAGATGATTTTCTTATACGAACCACGACGTCGTTCAGTCTTTTTAGGACTGTGTAGGGACCTTCCCAGTTGGCTTGCAACTTTGGAGAAAGTCCTTTACGTCGAATCGGGTTCCACAACCAAACTTTGTCACCTTCTTGGAATTCATGTCCCGTCGCTCTTGTGTCATACCTTGTCTTCATTCTTTCGGTCGTCAGGTTGATTCGGTCTCGAGCGAAGTTATGGACATCTTCAAGACGTGCCTGAAGGTCTCGAAGGTATTCCTCTGGCGATGAAGATGTATCCGGTGGACGACCAAACTGAAGATCACAAGGGAGACGAAGTTCGCGACCAAAGAGCATCTGTGAAGGAGTATATCCGGTAGTCTCATGGACAGCACTGCGATATGCAAGCAGAAACAGCGGTAGCTTCAAATCCCAATCTTGTTGATTTCTGGAAACCATAAGGGAGAGGTTATTCAAGATGGTTCTGTTAAACCTCTCTACCATGCCATCCGATTGTGGGTGTAGTGGCGTGGTCTGCGTCTTGTCTATTCCGAGAATTTGACACATTCCTTTAAACACAACAGAGGTGAAATTTGTCCCTTGATCAGAATGAATTTGTAAGGGTGTGCCGAATCTGGAAACCCATTGCTGCACTAGAACCTCGGCTACTGTAGTCGCCTCTTGATCGGGGATTGCAAACGCTTCAGGCCACTTAGTAAAGTAGTCCATGACAACTAGTATGTATTTGTTGCCATTTGAAGATCGTGGTAAAGGACCCAAAATGTCTAATGCTATTCGCTCAAAAGGTGCTCCTACGTTGTACCGTTGCAACCTTCCTCGGCTACGTTTCTTTGGTCCCTTACGTGCCGCACAGTCATCACAAGATTGACACCATTTCTCTACATCTTGTCTAGTTTTGCTCCAATAGAAGCGTTCTCGAACTTTCTGTAGAGTTTTCATTACTCCAAAGTGGCCTCCAGTTGAGCTACTATGCAATTCTTTCAAAACATCTGAAATTCTTGATTTTGGAAGAACAAGCTGCCATTTGAAATTACGTCCATCATCGGACTCCCATTTCCTGTATAAGACACCATTTCTTATATGGAGTGAGTCCCAAAGAGCCCAATATTGCTTAGTAGCAGGACTGTAGGTGGAGATATCCTGCCAACTTGGTTTCATACTAGAAGATTCTTTCAATTCTAAGAATTGGATTTATATCTGGGTCTTCTTTTTGGGCTTCCCTAAGTCCTTTATCACTCCATGGGTCTGGTTTCGATGGAGGTGAAACAGTAACTTGGCGTACCGAAGTATTTATCAGCTGATAGTTCTTCTCTACTCTAGAACAATATCGGCAGCTTTCATTACACGGTTTCCTTGATAATGCATCAGTATTTCCATGAAGAGTTTCTTTGCGTTGACGTATTTCCATTTTAGGAATTCCACCATCTTTTGTTTTCGGACAGTATCTACGTACGTGTCCGACTGCACCGCAAGTCCAAAACTGAATTTTCGTGTTTCTGCCACCTTTACTCAATTCTAAGCTACGGAATTTTCGCCGCAAATCTTCAATTTGCTTTCTTAGATCATAGTCCGTATCAGTAGCAAAGACGGCTCTGATTGAGTGCCGGTCTTTACGCACGGCCTGCTGGGCAGCCTCTATCTTATGTGCATAGACTAGGACAGATCCGATATCTTTGACATCGGCGAGTCTAAGTGTTTTCTGTATCTCCGGATCCCTCACACTATCGATGAAGTGATGGAGAGCCAGATCTTGACGTGTCTCAGCTGGGCAGTCCGAAAATGCTAGATGGGAAAGTCGCTGAATATCGGCAGCCAATTCTTGAAGACTTTCACCCGCTTTTTGATAGCGGGACTTTAACTGTAGTCTGCTATATTCTTTAGTGCACTTATCTCCAAACCGCAACTCAAGGGCACTCGATAGGGCTTGGAAATCGTGCCTCTGCTCCTCCGGAAGCGTCTCGAGGATGTCAGCCGCGTCTCCTCTTAAAGAAGCCGCCAGGTGAAAAGCTTGGGCTCGGGGATTCCATCCATTAGCTTCCGCTACCATCATAAACTGGGTCTTGTATACTTGCCAGGATGATTTCCCATCAAATGTTGAGAGTTTAATATTGGCTAGGGAAGGCACAAATGTCACGTTGGGTTCCTCATGTCTGTTTGACATTTGTTTCTTCAAGCTTTCAATCTCCTTATTGATATTGTCTAATGCTTCTTCCACGTTTTCTTCTATCTCCAGAACTTTAGTTTCTACTGAAGTTACCTTATCTTCCATTGCATTCATCTTCTCCTGAATGATGTTGGAGAATTCTTCTTTAACACTTACAATGTCCTTCTTAAGTTCCTTTTTAAGCTCCTCCTGTCCAGCTTTCATCTCTTCCTGTCCAGATTTTATCTCTTTCATCATCTCGGTTTTAATCTCTTCTTGTCCAGCTTTCATCTCTTCTTGTCTAGCTTTCATCTCTTCTTGTCCAGCTTTCATCTCTTCTTGTCCAGCTTTCATCTCTTCTTGTCTAGCTTTCATCTCTTCTTGTCCAGCTTTCATCTCTTCTTGTCCAGCTTTCATCTCAGTTTTCATCTCAGCCATCTGCTCCGCTAATTTTTCGAGAAGACTTTTCATTAAATCCATATCCATTTTTCTTGTGACACGCTGCATCAACTCTTCAATCCCGATTCTGACACCAGTTGTACCGAGCTTCACGGGTTCGTGTCGATTGAGAGTTGAATAAAGCAACCACTTAATGAACACAAGACTTTTATTCGTAAAAATTTCACAAGGTAAACGAAATTCCCGCTGTAACAATCACAGCTACAATTCGTCAGATAGAATAATAAGAAACAGCTTCTAATCACAGGTCTCAAATACCTCAGACAGAGAACAACTAGCAGTCACAACTAATCGCGCGTATTCACTCACTGACTGTCTTCACAATACTCTACTACTATTCCATGTCGGGCTGCGGTATTTATACCTGACTTGGCGGAGAAATCTACCAATTTCGCCAAGGCTCTGGAAGCTTCTAGGCTATCTCGAAAAATATTGGTCCTAGAGCTTAGGTGATGGATGTTTCCAGAAGTATCGATTTCTCGCCAAGTCGCCAAAAATCTCGCCAACCGTCGCCAAGTCGCCAAGAATCTCGCCAACTGTCGCCAAGTCGCCAAATCATTAGGAAATCCGCTTTTAAACTACAACACGTCTAAATACCGCAATTTTTGCCCAAAATGTGAGAATTTCTGATCTGTCTGAGATATTTTACGACAAATATAATCATTATTTACAAATTTGTAACAATATCTTAGTAATACTATTCTAGCTGCTTTTGCGCTAAATGAATTGCTAAGCTTTAATGTTTTTATATATTCTTGTGCTTTTCAGTTCTATATCTAACTTTGCATTATATATATATATATATATATATATATATATATATATATATATATATATATATATATATATATATATATATATATATATATATATATATATATATATATATACATATATATATATATATATATATATATATATATATATATATATATATATATATATATATATATATATATATATATATATATATATATATATATGTATGTATATATATATATAGTTAACAGTTCTTCCACTAACATTTTTATATAATATATTTTTAGTTAATCCAATTCATTGCTATATGGGTTAATGTGTAATAAGATAATAAATAAAAATATTATCTTTTATGTTCTAATAAAAAAATTAACTCTATCTTTTTGTGCCCGTTCTTAACTTCTTAACTAATTTGTTTTGTTCCAAGAATACTTTGTTAAAATAAGACTTATGATAATGACCAATCTTGGGAAAATACATGTCCTGTTAGAAATCAATGTATTAAATGGTTTGAAAAGTACGTAACATTAATCAAATTTACGCGCAGTTTTGCATATTATAAACAAAAACATTTATTATTGTTTATAATATGCGATATCTTCATTTATAATTTTTGATCGAAATGAATGATTCATTTAATGTCATCTAATTTTT
Organism: Latrodectus hesperus; assembly: GCA_037975125.1. NCBI lineage: Eukaryota > Metazoa > Arthropoda > Arachnida > Araneae > Theridiidae > Latrodectus > Latrodectus hesperus. The sequence continues at coordinate 44,371 of JAJQOW010001123.1, forward strand.
GATGATGATTGCAGCATTTTATGCCGCATTTGAAACCTCAGTATCTTAAGTACATAGAAGTTCTAAAATAAAAATCAGCTTTATACATATTTCCCCAATTTATGATTTACCATGATAATAATAATAATAATAATCATGTATTAGTTTAGCAATACTTTGATTTATAATTCTTTATCAATATGGATGTTTCATTACATGTCTTACCTCAATGAAATCCACCCAAAAATGTTACTTTTTCTTGTCTTATCATTTAATTTTAATTCTCTTTTTATTTTAGTAATACTATGATTAATTTTTAATTGGAAATATTGCGAGTTATTAAAATATTGTTTACAACATAATAATTTTATTTTAAGATATTATAGGTAATATTTAATATTCTCTCGTGCTAAAAAGTATTTATTTTAATAGGCATCAGAGATTAAAGCTTTGCTTTTCTCTTTCCATTGAGTTTTGTGCAGCAATCCCAGGAAAATATATGAGCGTTTATTGTGACTATTACTCTCTTTCTCTCCAAGAGTATTTAAAAACTCTCTCTTTTTGAACAATCGAAATTGAAATTCTGTGCTGCTCTTCATTTCAACAGTTCAAGTGTTCGATTCCCACCTCGGATATAGTTATTTGTAGTATTTAGAAATACACTTTATAAACTATAGGTTACTGTCAATGAGTTCTTGTGAGCAAAATGTGACCATAGAGTGAAAAACACCTACTAATGGAAACTTTTAACTCCCAAATGTAATAAATAAATCGTTTCATTTAACTTTAATTACAAACTTAACTGTAAAATTATAACCGTCCAATGAAAATTGAATGCGAATTTTTAACCTTAACAATGCAATGAATATGAGAGCAGTACTTAATTGATAATTATATACTTTAATTTAACAATAAGATGAATAAGTTAAAGTTCATTTTGAAAAATTTTATAAGATCATGAAGTTTCGCAAAATGCAGTAGAAAGAAACTTTTCTTGTTACATAGTAAGACTGTTTAATTAAAATAAACTTTGAAATTTCAGGAAAAATTTTTAAATGTTAAAAAATGTATCCATTTTTGAAGTATTTTTAAGAATAATTATATAATATTTAAAAACGCGTTAACATACAAGGAATCAATTAGTGAAATGTTTTGCTAATGTAATTTATATGGTAGCTAATCTTTATGTTTATAATAGAGCTTTGTCTTAAAATTCATAGATTTGTGTGACGCTGGTTTTACATATTTATTTATTATAGAATTTACTTGAATTTAAAACTTCTCTTTTTAAGGTTGTTTAGTTTTAATTGAGTAATGTAATAAAACATTTCTTTTTTTTTTCTTTTTTTTCTTTGGAAGGGGAGGATTTTTTATTGATGGAATTAAATACATTTCTACATGTTTTGAAAGTTAATGCTTACCAAAACTTACCACATTAGAACAATGACTTCAGAAAATCAAAATGATTTCCGGCATTTATTTATTTTGGTTGATTCAGGATAAAAGTTTGATCTTCTTTGTGTTGGTAAGTTATTGTTGAAGAAAGGAAATGCATTTAAGACACAAAATGTGTTTATTTTATGATAATCTCTCCATTTCCTCCCTTAAATTGATTCCAAGTCGTCAATGCGCTTGTGTTTTTTTGTTATGCAGTGCTTTGTGCAGAATTAATTTGAATTTTGTCATTTATTTATTATTGATTCTGTTGCTAATTCGCTCTGGATGAAAAAATAAATAAATAGTTTCTAGTTTCACATTTATAATTACTTAATTAATAAATTCATTCAATCATATTTATGTGCATAAGCACGTAATTAATGACAAGTATATAAAAGAAACATAAATAATAAACAAATACATAAAAAAATAATAATAATTGGCCTACTCTTTTCGAATATGATTTCTATTCGAAAATTCAGCTAGGAAATTGAGAATAATTATTGATCATAAGAAAAAATAGAAAAGCGATTTATATTGTAAATTAATTTGATGTGTCCTTTTTCTTACACTTTATATAATACATATATATATATATACATATGCATACATATATATATACATATATATATATATATATATATATATATATATATATATATATATATATATATATATATATATATATATATATATATATCAAATATTAATTGAAATGTTTTGATTTATTTTAATAAGAAGGCTTTAGAAAACACTGTGCTTTGAAAGTAACTGATACATTTCAAAATCAGACCATCGTGCTATAATTCGGTTCTCATCAATTGTTCATAAAAGGTTCATAATTTTAGTAAACACAATAGGGAAATTCATGAAATTAAAACCAATATAAAAATATTTAGTATTTCAGCAAAAGTAGTAAAGATTTCTGAAGAAATCTTTTATTTATTTTTGAAATCTTTTTCAGTTTAATAAAAAAATATAATGGAAAGTTAAAGTGCCGTATTAATTTTGTAAAAATTTTTTTTACAATATTTAAAAATTAAAAAAAATTATTTTTCTCTATAAATCAGAATCAGTTTTACTTCAGACATTAAAGTTAATATTCTAAAAAAATGTATGATTTTCTGAAGCAAAATTTAATGTAACTATTAATTTAGAGAAAGTTATAAGTATTAGAATTAAATAGGTTGCACATTATTGCTACACATTAAATGAACATTAAAACTAATTTATATTTCTGTAATATTATGACTAATTATAAAATTAGTCTTAATTAACATTAAAATTAACAATGTCTCATTTTATTCTAATTAAACTACCTCGCAATTTTTTTCTAATTAATTAAAAAATTAATTACAATAATTAATAATTTAATAAAATGATGAATAGAATATTTAATTTATAATTAAAAGGAATTTAAATCTAAATATTATACTTCTGCTACTTCATGATAGTGTTAATTAAAAGTGGTTAGGAATAACTTTTTGTGATAATGATTTAATAAAAGGATTTATATACACATAATTTTTTTCTTTAAAAAATATTAATTCCCAAAATAAGACTACATGAACGGGTTTATTTTAATCTGTATTTAATGCTTTCATCGTTATGGACAAAATTCATTATCTTTAAAGAAGTTTGCTAATTCTGTGTTTCATTTAATAATGGTTTTTGTCATAGAGAAACAATATTTTACAATCAAATTCCATATTTAGTCACTGGTAATAACATAAAGCTTAGGATTCAAATATATTTTTTCTTTCAAAACTCATATTAATAAATAAATTTTAATAAAATATATGTCATTAGAATTTTTAGGGGCATTGTAATTTGGGGGAAAGATGAAGAAAAATTTTATATAAGAAAGAGTTTTATTGATTTTGATTAAATTTCAGCTTAATTCAAATAAACTAGAATTTTCCGAAAATATTTCGAAATATGAATATAAACTCGTTTTTATAATCTTTCAAGAATTTATTTTGTTTTAATGATGCTAATTTTTAAATCTAAATATATTTTAAACATAAAATGGAAAATAATACTTTATTTTGCAATTAAAATAAACAATTTAAGATTTTTTCTCTTTTCACAAAAATTCTAAAATCGGCTATAAAAATTTCTTTGTTCTTCTACAAATCACTCTGTCCTTATTTCTTTGCATATACACATTTTACACATGAATTTGAACAAGAATTTCAAGCAATAATTCATATTAAAATAAAAGTTGTAAGGATTCTTTAGAGAATAGGAACTTTTCAAAGAAATAATTCAGATCAAGTAAACATTTTTTAAATAAAATAATTGTTCGAAAGAATAAATTTAATCCATTTAGAGAATAAACTACTGTTTAATATAAAAAAAATCTTCGAAATAATAATTTGGATTAAATATAAGTAGTTTAAAGATTAAATAGTTCTAAAGATTATTGAAAGATCAAAAATTTTTCAAAGCAGGAATTCAGATCAATAGAACGTAGTTTTTTCAAAGTAATAGTTTTTGGATTGAATGTATAACTTAAAAATTAAATCAAATGATATGCATTAAAAAAAGCACAGTACTTTCACTGTTTTAATAGTGAATTAAAAGCAGAGATGTTTACGGGGAACCAACGAAAAGTAAATGTTTAACTTACCTTGTGTTCTGATTGTCCATGGAGCTGTGTTTTAGAAAAGGGAGGAAAAAAAGGGAAGGGGGAAATGGGTAAACAAAAGGTGCTACTCCTCCTCCTTACGACAAAGTTTAGCAAAGTCGCATTTTGCTATTCGCCGAATCAGTCGCGATTCTCTTCGCAAATACTCACCCGTCTATCAGCACTGCCATCCCGGAGCGACGAGCTCGCTACGCCATTGGCTCGAAGTGATTCGGAGGGGCGTGCGCGGAAACGCACTGGAGGCGTGGTTTCCCTTCTCGAGAGTGGAGGGAGCCAACGGATTGGGGCAGATTGAGTGGTAGAAGTGTCTGAGCAGTAGGCAGTCGTATTTAATGTGTCGTTTGCGGTCGGGCACGAGTTATTTAAAAAGTTTTTCGCCCATCCGATATGGTTCGTATCGAGGGAACGGCAGAAGCGATGGTTGTGCCAAGGCGAACTTCCTTCTCCATCAGCAGCCTGATCAGCGGCGGCGAGGAGGACGATCATGTTCCGGCGGCGGCGGTCGTCACGCCGCCTCCGCAGGCCGTGGAATGCCCCAGGGACTTTAGCAATCGGCGGAATAACATGGATGGAGCGACAACACCACCGGACTCTGAATCGAAATCGAGCGCGGCTACTCCAGTGAGTTCATCTTCCCCAGCCTCCCCTGACAAAGACAAATCGAACAACAGCAATAAATCGAAAAGCTCCTCGGACGACAAGAAATCCTCTTTCGAGAAACCTCCCTTCAGCTACAACGCCCTCATCATGATGGCCATCCGGCAGAGTCCCGAGAAGAGACTCACTCTGAACGGCATTTACGAATTCATCATGAAGAACTTTCCGTATTACAGAGAGAATAAACAGGGCTGGCAGAACTCCATCCGCCACAATCTCAGCCTCAACAAGTGCTTCGTCAAAGTCCCCCGACACTATGACGATCCCGGGAAGGGGAACTACTGGATGCTGGATCCGAGTTCGGACGATGTGTTCATCGGTGGCACCACCGGAAAGCTGAGACGGAGGACCACGGCCGCTTCCAGGAGTCGTTTGGCAGCTTTCAAGCGCGCTGGTGCACCCATGTTCCACGCAGGACTCAACCCTGCCCTCCATCACCACGACAAATCCGCCTTAGGCTGGTCCTTGGCTGGGTATGGAGGATTCCACACTCCTGGTGGACTCTTGTCTTTCAAATATCCCTACTCCAGCCTAACCACTAACATGGCAGCTTTGCAAAGCCCTAAACCAACTGGATTTAGTGTAGATAGACTACTTAGTGCTGAAACAGCCGCAAATTTACATAATCCTCTATGGTCAAGTTTAGCATGTCCTCCCGGGTGTGCACCTCTTGGACTAGGAACACCCCAGGGTTACTCAACTATGCCTGGTTGTGGTTACTTGCTGTCATCTCTAGTCGCCCCAGGACAAGCCCTGTATGATCTCCACGCTCTGAGGACAGTTTCAGCTTTAAACTGCCAGGCTGGACAAGCGAGAAATGCTAGCCAGAGTTCGACCACCTCTAGTTCCGAAAGCTCGACAACGATCTACAAGCCCATTCCTATTATGTCCAAGCAAAGCTAGTGAAAGCACATGCAACTGAGTTTGATCTGTAAATTATTTCTGTGTAGATAGGTGCGCGTGTAAATAATTCTGATAAATATTATAAAGCAGTTTTTCCCCAAGAAAGAAAAAAACTCAAAACATTGGAAATGCTTGCAAATAATTTCCTGAAGGGGAAATGCCATTGCAATCTTGTGTTACAAATAAACCAACAAAGCATCAGGCATGCGAAACTCAATACTTAAAAAAAACTCTTTGTGTAAAGAAAATTAACTATTTCTCTTCTGCCAGCTTCTTGAAGCAGGTAACAAGAAATATTTCTTCATAGTATTAATCATATTTTACTGATAAGTATTTCATAAAACATTGCATAATGTGTATATTTAGCAATTTTCATTTCATAAATATGCATATGCTGGTTCCTATAAACATATCTTTTTCATAGTAATTGTTGCTCTTTATCCCATGGAATGTGTATTCCTGATACTTATAGCACAAATTACATTTTATTCTTTTTTTTTTCAATTAGATGCGAGGCGATTTTAATAAATTCCCGGTTAAAAATATTATTTTATATTTCTAGTGTATATTTATTTATTGAACTTCTTAAAAACAATTTTGTATATAGAAATTGAAGTTTCATTTTGAAGTCTATTATTCCTTCCATTATTATAAATATAAAAAAAAATGCAAATTTTTTTCAAATAATGTCGTCAAAAGATTTCAAATTCAAACGAAAAATTTCGTGAAAAACTTTTATCATTAATTTACTTACGTTTCTATTTATTTAAAATTCAAAGAAGTAAGATTATATTCAAAAGATTTTATTAAAACCTTTTTAGCTTTTAAATTATTTTAAAATACAAAGAAGCAAAATATTTTATTTAAATAATTGATTCAAAAAAATTTTTCTTTTTATTTATTTAAAAATGTAAAAACATATTTCATTCAAGTAATTTAATCAAAAGGTTTTTTATTTGCGCTTTTTGTATTTTTAAATGATTTGAAGGTAATTTTGATAATGTAAAAGGTAATTTTTTGCATTTTTAAATTATTAAAAATAAAAAGGAGCAAAATATTATCTTTAAATAATTTAATCGAAACATTTTTTTATATTTTTAATAATTTAAAAATGCATAATTTTGTTAAAAGGTTTTATTAATATTATATATTTTTTTAATTATTTAGAAATGCATAGAAGCAAACGATTTCATTTAAATAATATCAATAAATTTTTAATATTTAATTTTTGTTTTTTGAATGAATTCTCTATCTTTATTTTGTACAACTCAGAATTCATAGAATTATAACAATTAAACTATAATGAATTACTCATAATACTAAACAAATTTAATTGAATCTTAAAGTATTTCGAGTTAAATCTTATTCTTTTTGTGCGAATAAAATGTTACAAAAATAAGAGTTAACTGTAATTTTGTTCAAACGTAATTGTGATTATAAAATACCTACAGAAAATGCAATAAAGTTTGATATTTTTATAAGAATAATACAAAGTTTCCAAAATAATGTATAAAATAATTCATTGAATATATAAGTGTATAAAAAATGTTTATGTGTTTAAATTCTTTACTATTAAAATTTTGCTTTTGATTTTAATTTGACATTTTGAATCAAATGAAATCTCTTCTGTGTCATATGATTTCATATATAGAAATGTGTGATATAAAAGTTTGTCATAATGATGATAAATAAATAAATGATAAACTCTATTTGTTTTGTAAATTTGCCTCAAAACAAAAGTTTTTCACATATGACAATAATTAGTTATCACATTATTGAATAAAAATGTTATATTATTGAATATGTTTGTTGTTTATTTACGGTTTACATAATAATATTTTTTTATTTACTTATGTTTTTAAATATTTTTCATATGCAATCCTCAAGTTTCATTAAATTTGGCATTTTTATTTATTTATTAATTAAAAAATATATATATACAAAATAGGAATCTCTAATATTAATCTCTATAACTGACTTAGGCACTATTTTTATAAAACCTCATCTTCATTTTAAATCGTATTTGAAAATTATAAAATAGGAAGTGTTAGTTTTAAATATTTATATTTATCGCGTATTACGTATGTATTGCAATTTGCGTTTCGATTAAAATTAAGATATTATTGGAAAATCGGCACATTGTATTGCGATGATTTTCCGTTAGTGTCCAATTCGTTAAATCATTAGGCAGTTGTTAAAATAAATAATATTGGCTCTTTTGATTTCTGTAAAGTTTATTGAAAGAAGCGTTAAATAAACATTGCACTTAATCATGATGCTTTAGCAACATTGCACTTAATCATGATGGCGGAAAAACGTATTTCCACTAGCATCGAAATAATTTGAGTTAATTATTAAAAAAATATTATATTTTTTTATTCCTTTCAAAAACATGCTCTTTTTAAATGTATTGATAGCATGAGAGTAAATGAATTATTTCAAGCTTCGAAAAATAAATTTCTATCCAAAAATTAAAATAAATGTATTTTAAAAAAACAAACATAAATTAAATACAAAAATAGCTGTTTTAGAATTATAATATCAAAATTTATACTTTTACCACTTTTGAGATTTTAAGAGAAAATTTTCAAAACAATTTTTTTTTAAATTTTTACTTAAGTTTGCGTAATAGCGATATTTAAAATGCTTACAAATGTTCTAAATAATTCGCAATTAAGTTTATTTATCTAATATTACATTAAATATGTGGTGTTTGAACGTTATCAAGCATATTTCATAAAAAATAATTGAATTATTAAACTTTGGAATTAATTATCAATAATAAATGTTATTTCAAAAATTAAACGCAACTTATGTTATCTTTCAACTTTTGAAACATACTTTCACACTGCTCTGAATAAAGTAATCTAAGTTAATTATCATATTTCCAAAGTTTAATTTAAATAAAAAAAATATCGTACGTTGATAGCAATTAAAATCATAAAATACTTATTCCATCAGTTATAAATATTTAGTCAATTTTCTGTAATAATTACAGTGTAATTATTTCTAACTTTATTAAGCTTTAATTTTAACAGGGTAAAAACAAATAATGCGAAAACATTTATAGGAAACTGCTTGATAACATTTTATTTTTATAAAAAAAAAAAGGAAATGGCAGTTTTATTGTCATATATAAATACGATAAGAGCAATTGCTACAAATTCATTTACTGGAAACCATTTGGTAAAATTTTATGAAAAATGTAGTTAAAGTTTGAGGAACGTTATTTTTTTATTATATTCATATATTAACACCAATATATCTCTAAAGTGATATTCTACAACCTATATTTTTATATAAATATAGTCTGATGTTTTCACAGTGCGAGAGATAAATTACATAATAATATTAAAAATACAATATCATGCGATAATTCTCATGAAGTATGCACACAAACTTGTTTTCAGATTTTATTAGAAAAACTTGATAAAACTTGTCTCCAATTTTTACCATTATTACCTCCATCAATTATATCACAGAAATGAAAGTGATCTTGTCCATGAAAACTCCTATTAATTTTAATTTCAGCGACTAATTTTTTTATTAATAAAAAACTCTTTCCCTTTAAAAGATTAATTTCATTTCACATTCAATTAAATCTGTTCCCTTTATTAACTAAATCAATAACTGGATAAGAGTAAATTCATTCGATAGAAATGAATGAGAAGTAAGAAAATTTAACTGAAATTTAAAACACGTATTGTAATATTTGTTTGAATGAAACACATCTTTTTGACAGAGGACATTAATAAAGGACAGATGTGAGCATATTTTTTTAGAGAACTAAAGTTATGATTTTAGTATGTATATTTTTTAATTGCAAGAACATTATTACCAAAAATATTAAACATTAATTTAAAAACATTTGAAAATTAACTACAAATACGGTATTATCAAAAATTGATTTTTCTGTTATGCAGCATAAAAAAGAAAATTATTAATGAAATATATTTTATAATTTTTTTCTCATTTTAAGGACTTGCAAGATTTTTAATTCCCAATTCTAGAATGGATTAAATCAAACATTCACATACACCAGATTGCAACGAATTCCATAGTTTAAATCTTGCCCAAAATCGATTTTTCTAAAACTTTAGAGACAAAGGTTTTTCTTTTTTTATTCAGAATTACTTTTGCGCTTTATAAATTAATTTCTATTTGAAGTCAAGTTTAAATTATTTAAATTTGAATTTCGGTATTTTTAAAATTACAAACTGGAAATAACAAAACGGAGTAACTCGAGAATTACTATAGAAATTCTTCTTCCTCACAAGCATTGCTGCTTCAACCAGACACTCAACTCCAGCGTACTATAAAAATTATACAGTGGAAATATTTCAAAATTTTATAACTGTACAAACACTTTAGACTAATTTCCCTTTCGAGACTAATAAATCAAATTTACTTTGTCCAGAAACGCTAAGCTTTTAATTTTTATTTGAACTTTCGTTTACAATTATGTAGCATAAAGTACAGCAAGCTGAGGTTTATACTTGCTGCTCAGATAATGTAGCAATTAACATCTGATACTTCCATTTTAAATTCCTGACAGAATGACAAATATGTTAATCGAGATACTGCTTCCTTTCAAATCGAATATGGATTCTCGACGCCAATTTAGGATTTCAACCCATGTAATTATCAATATCCCATTGTGCATTTTAGTCGGGATATTAGATGCAACTTTTTAAGATTTCTAATCACTTCAGTCTATAGAATCAACAATAGCTCATGTTCATTTTAATATGAACTCTTAAAGCAATCTTTTGATTTCACTCTCAGAATTTGAATTCTAGTATGGATTCGTGACAATTTTCTTTTCCTGGAATTCTTAATATTTCTTAGGATTTAAATCCATGTCTTATGCAATAACTCGTTATGCACACATTCTGCATTGCAATAATTATGCTCATACTCTTTTTTACATTGAGAATTTTCTAGCCCTGGAAAATGAATACAAAAACTGAAATGTCAGATATTAAATGTGATATAAAAATTATTTAAACATCAATATTTAATTACTTTTAAAACCTAATAAAAGGAGCTCATTAGATTTTTTTGGCATAAAATCCAAAACTTTAAATCCTCATAATAAATTCAGTTCATTTTAAGGAGTTCTGAAGTAATGAAATCGCCTTTTTTTGAAGTTATTTGTTTCAAATACAAGAATAATAATTAATTTGAAAATCATTTTATTAACTGGTATATAGTAAGTAATATTGATAATAAGTTTATTAACTGGTTATAGTTGGAATTTGTAACAAGATTAGTTTAATTTTCAAAATTCTTGGATAAAATTATATTAAAAATGTATGTGATTGAAGAAATATGAAACATTTTAATATAAATATTAATATTTTTATTCAGATATATAGTAGTACTGAACATATATAATAAAAAACAAAAACAAATTGATAAAATGATAAGATAAAGGATCATGTGACATTACGTATTTAAATTACTTCACTTTTAAAGCCCTTTAACTCCACAAATTGAGTACATTAATTTTTTTAGTAAATATATATAACATTATACTCATTTTTAGAAGTCCCTTTTTAGAAGTGGAAATACAAACTGAAAGTTTAAATAAAGTTTAAAGGGGAAACTTCATGCATTATTAATTTATTTTATTATTGATAATAAATTTGACTTAAGCAATATTTCGCGTAGAAATGCCCTTTATTTATAAATTACGCTCTTTCATTCAATGAAATTTATTTTTAACAACTAACATAATAATATGAATTACTTATATAGTATAACTTATACTATAATATTTCAATACTTTAATGGTGATTTAATGATACTTTAATAATGGTTAACTGATAATTTATTTATTTAAATAAAATGTTGTGGACGGGTATTAGTTATTAATTATGTTGAATCACCTTAAATATAAGAATGAACTAGCTTAAATCTCCAATTTATTTTTAAATGAAAAGAAGAAATAGTACTGAATTTATTAAATTTTATATTTCATGTGATTTTTTCAAATATTTGGGATTTATGAAATATCTTATCAAAAATTATTAATTTGTATAATACAATTAAGGCATTTACTGATTTTCATACACAGTAAAACATCGAAAATTGTATTAGCTCGGTAATGAAGATGGATAAAAATTTGACATTAATGTAACATTAAATAAAAAATTAAAGATATTTGTCTACTAGTAACATAATTTGCTATGAAAAGAATTAGTTCAATAACTTTAATCATTAGTTGTTTATGATAAATGGGGTAAAATTCTTATCCTTTCTGCAATTTTCTTAAACCTTAAACTTTAGGTATGCAGTTGAAATTAGTACATTTTAAAATCATTATAAATTATTTATGAATAAGTTCTATATTGAGCTCATTAAATAAAATAAAAAATATTTAATACACAGCGAAATTATAATGAAGATTTTATTATTATTATTAAGAAAATCAAATTCGGTTTTTATGAAGGAAATTAAATATTAATTTATATTGATCAATTATTAACATTCTTATGAAATTATGCGTAATATTTATCAGTAAATTACACAAATTCTTATTTTTTCAGTCTTCAATTTTTTTTTTGGATTTTTGGTAGTTTAAATTAAAACACACTGAAATTTTTTTGTACTTGAAATGAGAAATACATTTTATTTAACTTATTACAAAATATTTAATTAAAGGAGTTATATTATGATATTCAGCTTATTGAATAAAATAAAAATTCACTCATTTAGAAATTATTATTTGGGTAAATAAGAAATTAAAATTTAAGTAAATTTGAAAAATAAAATTTTTCCGACTCTTGAACATTATTTCATATCATTTATATTAATTTGAACAGTACGAATAAAATAAAATTATTCGTATTGTTCAAAATTTATAAGAAATGTTTTGATTTTAAGACAAAATAAGTAAAGTACACATAAGCATTTTTTCACTTTAGACATTTATGCTTTATTTTATTATTTCCCATGCTTAATTTATGAGTAGTTTCATATTGAATGATTGATAAAATGATTGAATATTTATTTTATTTTCATTCATATTGTTTATAAGATTAGCAAACTTTGAATATAATTTTAAGATAGCTTTGCGTTTAAATAGTTGCTAGACATCAAACAAGTTCTCTTTACTCAATTAAAAAATAAATGATTCAGAAACATTAGAGAAAATTTCTCTGAAAATATTCATTCGAACTTAATCTGGAGTAATTAAGAAAATGGAATAATTATCATAGCTCATTCAGATTAAACTAAACAAACTTATCATTAAAACTCTAAAATTAAAAAATGAAGCTAATGTGAATGAAAAATTTCGAATTTTTAACATTTTTTGTTCGTTTTTTTTAACTGTACAGAGGCATTTTAAATTTTAATATCTGAGCCTTTTTACAAATTTTCAAGCTTTATATAAATATTTTTTTACTTGAATAAATACACTCTTATAGTGATAGCAGTGTAGTAAAAATGCTTGTAAATATTGACGTATTTTTTAGTATGAATTAAAAAAAGAATTTTAACGCCAAACATATTCATCAATAATTGTCAACTTATATTTAGATTTTAGCATTTGGATTTTCTTATCGTGCAATGTAAACATAAAACTAAAAATAATATTCAACAATACAAATAAGCAAGCTTCACATTATAGTAAGCATCACTAATCCGCGTTTATTATTATAAGCACAAGTTTAAAAGAGCAGAAATAATGCTTCACTAAGCAATCGACACATTACTAGCAAATATTGCATCTTGTTTAAAGTTGTCGCAGATTTTATATCAGCAACGTTTCGTTACAATATTCGGACGTCTGTATAATATGACGTAATTTATAATATACCTAATTAGTTGAAAAAACTTATACTTAACTTAATTAACCAACGAATTGAAGGCCTTCTATTATTGATATTATTATTTTTTAGTGATAAAAAATCTGTCTCTATTTCATATAATTTGATTTTCTACCTTAAAATTTTTTTTGAACTTAGAAAAGTAGTTTGTACTCTTAATGTTGTTAGTTTATTTAGATAAATAAAAATAAACTATTTTGCTACTGAAAAGAATTATATATTGAAACAATTATTTTGTGTTCGTCATTTTTAAGAAAGCAAAATATTATAAATTTTTATGGGATAATAATTTAGTTTTAATTATAATTTAAATACAAAAGTACAATATTAATATCAACATTAAGGAAAGAAATATTTTAAAACGTAGAATTATATTAAGAAACTAAATAACAAATTATTGTAAAAAAAATAATAAATAAGAAAATAATAAAATAACCCTCAATTAAACTCAATCATTTTAGAGGTAAAGTATATGAAAAATATATCGTTAAACAATGTAGAATATGCTTTTCCAGAGTTTTAGACTTTTTAAATTTATAAAAACCTTTTATTAAACAAGCACCAAAATTGTTTCAGATTACAGAGAAATTTAATTTCAAACATTATAAATTGGGTTGAATGTTTCTTTGGATGGCGAGGGGACCAGTTTTTCCGTAATTTATTACATCATTATGAAAATAATGATATTATTTTTCACAAATGATCTTTAAGATAAAAAATATTAGTTCATTTATTGTACTGTAATACACTTCTCTCATTATACATAAATAAAAAATAGACTTAAGTGAAAATATTAAGGAGAAAAATATTGATGTTAAGTTTCGTAGACGAAGAAATAAATTATACTGAAATCCACATAGTGAAAAGTCATGAAATTAATTTCCTGAATTTTTGTACGATTGTGTGGAAATAGTTGCAAAACTGTAACACAGTAGTAAAGAAAGCGAGTAGCAAAATTACAGCATTTCCTTTTCATAAATACCTGAAACAAGCACATTAAGAGAAAGACCTGAGAACGATCTTTAATTTAAATGTGCGCCACGCACACATTGTGTCAATTATATAATAAAACACAAATATCTTCAACAATTTTGATACACATGGGACACATATGCTCAAATTCAATGCAACCCATGGGAATGTGTATCGATCTATTTAAATACAAATTCTCCTTTTTATTCTTGAGTTAAAGCTTTCTTGCTATTTCGTTAGGTAAGTAATAGATATGCACAGTGCCGGTAATACCATTGTAATAACAAGTATAGCATGAAATGATTTTATATATTTTATCTTTTGAATCATGTTAGTAACAAGCAGAGGACTAACCATGTTAGCCTTCGTTGTCTATATTCTCCAGAGTTAAGATTGTACTTAGCTATCTGGGAAAAAAAATTTCGAATTGGAAAAACAGCAATATTTGCAATTGATTAACGATATTTACAATTTATTTAGTTTTGTTCAAAATGCTATTATGTACCAAGAAATGAGATCTCACTTATAAATCAGTTAAAATCAAATCGAACGAGATACGGATGGCTTAAAAATTTCAATTAATTGCAAAGTCATTAAATATTGATGTCAAGGCTCTTTTCATATGGGCTCTAAGTCATTACCGATCAGCGACGTATTGGTAAAAGCAAAAACGCGTTCACTGAAGTGGGAGAAAAACAATAATTTGTCAAATATCCAGAAACATATTACTTTAAAAAATATTCATCATGAGAACGAAGATAAAATATATATCCGCTTTATCTTCTGAAATGGCAAGGAGAATAAAAAGAATCAGATCTCTGAAAATTGAAAATTGTAAATTTGAAATCTTGAAAATAATCAAACATACATAATTCTTGAAAAATATGCATATTGTCATAAACAACTGCATAATGAATTGAAATCGGAATTAAATTTTGTTTAAATTAATCACAAACGTATATTCAAAAGTTAAAAATAAAGCATAATCTATTCTTTAAATTAGATAGAAACAGCCTCCTGCTGTAAGTTTTACTCCAGTCAGTGCAATCATTCCCATTTCGATCTTTAACAGAAAACAGAATAAGGATTTTATTTATATAAATTTCCATATAAATAACCATATTTTTAATGTTTAAATTACAGTCAATATAAAGATTGTAAATGTTAGTATAGCAAGAAGTTTATTCAAAGTTTTTTTTTCGTAGTACAAACTTAAAAACATAATAGATAATTGAGATATTAAAATTAAATATTTAAAATTTATTTAATTTTTATAAGCTAAAATTTAATATATATAACAGGATTAATCTCATTTTAAATTCAGCATAAAATTTAAATATTTTAAATTAGTGTCTATCTGAATTCTTGTTCATGAATATACTTCAAGAAAAAAAAATGTCAAATTCGTAAGATTGAATATGTAGTTGAAATGAGGCTAAAAAAAACATTTCATATACTTTGTTTGCAATATCAAATATATGATTAAATACTTAATAACATATTTTTAAATCACATTAAATGTATAATAAAGTCTCTTTCTCAGCAATGTTTAAGTTATATGACACTAGTCTTTTGTAATTTTTTGATGTTTTACTCTAAGGATAATAGCACTTTTTTGAATAATCATTCCCATATAATTGAAAAGAATTAGAAAAATACTTCTGAATAATAAGAAAATTACTAAATAATATTAAAATTTTTAGTTGCCAAAAAATGAGGCATTAAACTGCAAACTCAACTCACGTCTTCAGAGTGAAATAATGAAAATCTGACTTTGTCATACATGAATAAAATAGCGCAAATAATATGAATAATTCTTTAATTATGTAACATTTGTGATTAAATATTAAAACATGATACCTAGTAAATTGAGCTAGTTATTAGTTATAGGGTATACGATATTAAGTCAAAAAAAATGTAAATCCTGTGATATAAAATGAGTAAAACTGTTATCCTCTGAGTTTTTGTATATTAATTCTTCGAACATTTTTCAAATCAGAAAGAAGTCGTTCTGTTGTCAATCACAAAAAATCACAAAAGCTAGTTGAAGAAATAATTTAATGATTTTATTTTTAAAATTGTGATCATTTTGCGATACAAGAATCGTGTTTATTATCTATAAAAAAGTTCTTTAGTAGGATCTATGTGTCGAATATTCAAGAAAAATATTATTAATGATTTAGCTATATATATATATATATATATATATATATATATATATATATATATATATATATATATATATATATATATATATATATATATATATATATATATATATATATATATATATATATATATATATATATTATATAGTCATTGGTCTGAAGAAAGAAAAAGAAAAGATTTATTTCTTAGTAACTTTTTTATGACTATATAAAATTAAAACTTAAGTTATGTTCATTGTAAGAAAAAGGATTTTCATAAAATTTAATAATTGACAATTGTTATATTTTAGTCATACCTACACAAAATTTATATACATTCTTATCATTTGCATAATCATCATCATTTGATCATTATTTGTAATAGATTATCCTTATTTATAATTCAATATCGATTGGCAAGCTGATTCATTGCTCTAGACATTTTTTATGCATTCGACTTATTGCACTTTTTGGCTTGACGATGCAGCTTAAAAGAGTTTCGTAATGATTACAGGAGTGTATGCCGGAAGAGGGAATCGAACTCATAAATTTTTTAATCAAAGACAGAGCGCTAACTATTGAACTACTAGCAAGGCTACTCAACCGTCTATAATTAATATAAACTTTTTTCGCTTTAAGATTTGTAGGCTTCCATTAAATTAATCACACCAATATTAAAAATTTAATATATTTATTCCCAAATGTTATTCAGATAAAAGACTTAAAAATATCTCAGTTTATTCAACACCAACAAAATACTAACAATATAAAATTATAATTTTTTAGCTAGAAAAAGTATTACAACTAAGAAAAAATAAAATGCATCTGAGATTTTAAAATCTTAAATTTTAAAATCATATTATATTCAATATAGATACTTTATTTGAAGTAATTTATTTGTAAAAAAAATGTATAGTTTTTGGAACGAAAAATAGTAATATCATAAACGAAGCAAAATTGACCTTACACAAAAACAGCATTCTTTCAACATTAAAATAATGATACATTCGAGAAATATAAACACTGTATCAAAAAGTCATTATTCAGCTTCAAATATGTATACAATGCATTTACAAAATACGTTATAATGAAGAAAATTTACAAAATAATCTCAAGAAATGTTTTAAAAAAAATTTTATCTCTCAGAAACGAGACTAAACAATCCGACAATTTTGTTTTCTAACTTTGACAGAAGATATTCTTTTAGAATGAGAATCAAAATTAAAATCCAAACTTGATGCATTTAATCACTTAGCAAACATTTGACGCTAAATGCGAAGGATGGGAATTTAGGAACGAAATTCTCATTTGAAGAGGAATCGTAAAGAAAATTGCGGAAGAGTAAACGAGCTTGATTACTCGACGAATTGACGCAGTGTCTCTGCATTCCCATCGTTGTCGTCAATTTCAGTGCTCGTGCAGGAAACGTTGATGAAAACGTACGTCTCATTTTCATCAATCTCAAGTTGGTTTCCGACTTTCTTGTGACAACTTCGACGTCATAAATATTTTAAACCTTGTGACTTCGGTGAATTGTGTGATAGACATATTTTCTGTAATAAAAACCGACTAA